>DWQT01004668.1:0-11025 GCA_018244895.1 Myscelus amystis hages
GTATAAGTACAAAAAGTACAGACATTAATGTCTGACACTTATGTCACAATTTCTGTCGTAGTCTGAACGTACCATTAGTAACTGGCATGTGTCATTGTAGAATCTGGTGCCGTGGTTAATGCCGCGGACAGTCAAATTTAAAGCTGAGTTAGCCGAGTGCAATTCATACTTGGAATTTATGTATGTGTGATTGACATTTTGGTCTATTTTTGTCTGAAAATGTTTTTAGAAATCGGGTAAATCGCTCAATAGTTAGATTTACTCCACTATTCAGCCGTTAGACATTCTTTTCCTTATAAACAGCGTTTCAGTTTCGTTACACGCGAATACTGGTGTTCAATCCTTGACTTCTGATTGGTAAACATTCAAACAAGATTCAATCAAAGAATTTAGAAATATTCGGTCAATTCAACTGCCCACCTAGCCTGCCAGTTTGCTTTTTTTTCATAAGGAATCGACTTGAGGGGTGTAATTTTGGATTTATTGAGTTTGTTAAATTATACAATTATGAAACGACCTTAATGATTTTTAAGCTTATAAAGTTATTCTCGGGATGTACCTTTTTTGATAGTAGATGCGTTTGATAGTTTTTTACTGTACAAGACAAAATTGTTAATTTTTTTTGGCTTCACTGTATAGTTTAACAAATAACCGGGCAACAAATAACATTGAATTTTATTAATAAATAAATACCAACAAACTTTAAAAAATCGTAGTTCTCAAAAATCTAAATTCGCGATAAAAGGCGACTGGGTGGTTTACACTACACTACTTATGCAGTTATCAGATGTCTGGTGACCATAGGACAGTTACCTACTAATTTAAGATCACATATGGCTGTAAGTGACATTACCACACATATGCAAATAAAACGATGCAGTTCATTTACTTTTTAATGTTATTAAAAATTACGTAGACATATTTTGTGGTTACATAGAATTATTCTTTATAAACAATGTCGCGATTAATGCCTGAATCAGCTTTCAATGTGTGATGCTGATAAAAGATTCTCCTTAAAACGACATCAGCAAATTGCAATTGCAAAGTTACTGAATCCACACAGATCTACTTCTGTATTCAAAGTACACAAATAATGAAAGCAGATATTGTTCATTACACATAAGAGTTTTTCCAATTAAGCTTATTCTTCACATGACAAAATAAATGCATGAAGTTTTTGTAAAGAAATTGATACATTAAGTGCTATAGCAATGTTTAGTTGCTGTCATTTAGGTTGTCATGTAAAAGCAAGGTGACTGACTTAAGTTTATTTTAATCACAAGGACACAGTGATGCTAGTACTTGAGCCAGGAGCTTCGCCACTTTGAGGGCCAGTTTCACGACCAACATTCTGAAAATAATATAAATGTACTACAGATCAGATGTAGGTTCTCATTATATATAGATAGAAATATATTGCTTATTTACATTTTATGTGTAATAACATGATACTGTTTCTTTCATGATACTGTACTCTTTCTCATTAAAGACTGCTTACATTATGAATTGATTGAATATCACAATGATTGAACGATCAGACAATTGTGATATGCAATATACATTTATATGCAATATTACTTCTTTAGGAATATTAGATGGCACCCTATTAAATAATCTGTTTTAATAATTAAACTAAAAAACATTTTTTCTTAATTATTTAAAATGTTCAATGTCAAGACAGTCACACGTCTGGTATGGAAAGGTAACAATTTCACTCAGCAGTCAATTTGTTAAAGGGTAATATTTAAACGAGTGACTGTAAATAAAAGTTTTAAGTGTCACAAATAATTAATTTAAGTTTTAGTTTTACTAAGTGAGTGACTGACTGCGAGTGACAAAAAATCAACAGAACACAAACTTACAAACATTAATTTGAGTTACTTAAAATAAAAAATGAGAAGCTTCATAATATTTGAGCGACTTAATATTTGTTTAAGTGTAAACATTACATCCTTCATTTTATTCAATATTTGGCAAATGCTTTTCTCATACTGAGTGGCATTTTATCTTAAATGAAGTGTTTCGAATTCAAAAACCACTTTGAAAAATACTGAGCAGATAATGAGCAGATTATTATGAGTGCACATTTAAAAAAAAATATTCAAATGAAATAACTATTTGAATAAACATAAGACCTCAAGTAGAATATCAGTAACCAATAATCATTAATATAGCAGCTCACAAATCTTTGCTAAAAATGAACTTTTTAGTAGTTCGTTATGTAAAATCTCAAGTGAAAAAATCGAATCTATCTTAATATTGAAGTTGCCCTCTTTGTATTTCCAGTCGCTCACTTAGTAATCTAGTCGCACGGATAGAATTTTAATATCTGAAATGGATTAATCACAACTCACTGTTTGTAAGCTTCTTCTGGATTTTATTATTAATCAATATTCGTCGTTAGTTTAGTTAGGTAATTTTCGCTTACTCGAATTCATACCGCCCAAGGTATTAAAACAGTATGTCATCATCAGTCGCTAGGTTTTTTTTTATTCACTCGTTTTATTATTCTCCTTTGTTAAATATTATAATAATAACAGTGTATTAAGTAGACAACGTGATTGTATCTCACATAAGCGTTGTACATTACACTATTTAAGGAATAAAATGAATATGTAATAATGTAGTCAATGTGATTCATACCTTTACATGGATTTGATTCTTGAGCATTGCTGCACGCAAAATTAACATTGAGGTCCGTCGTTGATATTCCTTTCCCATCGCCAAACTTCTCTCAAATGTTGTGCTTCGTTGGTCCACATCTTTAGCATACAGAATTTTATTGTGTGAATCAATACGAGCTTGAATCTGACCATCAAGTATTAATTGCATTAGCTCATCTTCCAGAGCATTAACTGTACGATTAAACGCAGCAGCCATCAGTCTCATGTCAGCCGAGAGATATGGACTGAAGTATTGAATCAGAGCTCTGTTTCGAATCTGCATGTACAGTGAGTTTAAATGGGGAGCTAAATACATGTCTAAAAGGAGATTATCTCGAATCTCATCCAATAGCCTTAAGCAGGAAGCATACTTAGATTCATAAAATTTAAAAATAATGTCTCGTAATTGTGGCTCTAGCTCTAGGAATAATTTAAAAGAACTGCTAACTATAACTTGTTTTTGTAGTTCCGAGCGGTCAAAGGTGGCGAGGGCACATAGGCCTCCGTACACAGCCACGTTGTTGCTGCTTAACAATTCTGGGTAATCACAGTGATCAATGCTAGCCGCTAGGAAATGTTTGGCAGCAGATTTGTATTTTTTTGTTGCAAGCTCCGCCAAACCAGCAGCACATTTTAAGCGTGTTAGTATTGATTGATTTGAATCCTTTCCCGGTACTTCATTGAAGTCTGGTGTGCTCTCAGCTTTAGAAACATAATTAAGGACATGTGCCCAGTTTTGTAGATAGACCGATACCTTGACCACATTGAGACACATCATTATTATGTGTTTGCCACTGGTGCAATAATCTCTAGCTCTTGAATAGCATTTCAGAGCACTGGTTAGATCGCCACAGTCGAGGTAGTGATCACCAAGATCATCATGGCCTCTCCTAATGCTCTCTTTAATAGAATTAGTTTTATAATTTTTCAAGTCTGTATCTAGTTTTTCTAATTTTATAGCAGCTTTTTTGGTTTTTGATTCAATCCAAATGCTATCGAGCACAGGAATGTCTTGGGAACCCATCTGTAACGCAACATCTGGTAAGCCAGCAGATGCTACAGCTTCAGCAAGCTTCTTGTGTAAAGTTTGGTATAGACTTACATTATAAGTAGTCATGACATAAGTTATAGCCATTTTTAGAGCTTCTAACCTAAGTGAAGGGCAATGGTCTGATACAAACATTAGTCTGTATAGCTTTGCAAAACCTGTGTAGGAGGCAGCATATGTTTCCAAATCCAGGGTTGGGTTCTCGACAACGTAACATTCTGTTTCATTGTTTTCATTGTCTTCTAGTGGAACGTCCACTTGCATAGGTTCAGCGTTACTCTGAAAGAAAAGGGACGACATTGTTATATGTGGTATTTCCACATTAAACTTCCTCAAATCTAACCTTTACCTATTTGTATTTAATTAAGGTTTTGTGCTTACCATTTCAAACATTTTATATCAACAAACTTCACTCGTAAAGGAAAATACGCGAATTCCACTGTCAACGCAGGAAACCAACCTAGAACACAAAGTATTGGCTTACTCCTTGCACTTAATAAGTTGAAGATCTAGCGGTACTAGATGAGCTTAATTTCAAGAACTTCTGCGATACTCCGGTACGATTGGATATGAAACAATTATTTTCAAAATACCTTTATCATTACGTTTCTTTTCTGCAGCGGCATTTTTCTTTTTTGACGAGGGCCTCTAGTGTTACCATTAAAGTAAAGATGTAATATTTTATAGACGAGACGAAAAGTAACTGCACACGATATATTTTAATATATTTGCTCATTACTTTAATTGAACAAAATATACGAAATAGTTTCACATTTCAAAATATTTTTCTTTTTTTTACACCCTTTTAATATTTATCTTAATCAATGTTAATTCTAAGTGTTTCTATCTAAATTCGTCCAAAAGATTGCGTACGAGAGTTGTTACAATTTAGCGAGGCAAGTAATTTTTATGATAATGGTTAAAACATCCTAAGACATTTTCAATAAAAAACCACGTAGTATGTGAAACGCGTGTAAGGATTGTTTGCATGTTATTATACTATTCATAAAAAACAAGTAGGGTTATTTTTTTGTAATATTATATAACATAAAAAAATCACACAAATTAATAATCTTGTATTGTAATTAAAACTTTGTTAGTACCATAAATTAAAATTCATGTATATGTCAAGTCAACTTCTGGGTAAGTTTTATTAATTGTGTGTATTACGAATGATAAAAATTCACTTTATTATTACCAACTCAAAGCACCAACTCAATTTCACAATGTATGTTTGTATCATGTGCCTTTATTGACGCATCGTCATAAAATTATTTTCCATGGTGAGCAAACAGAGAAATATCTAATTATTGGGGCTTAAGTATATGAAATTCTTCTACTTTATTATTGATAACTGGTATAGAAACAAAAAAGTCTCTGATAGGCAATTTACAAAATCGGCGTAGAGCATTTTACAATGTTTAAATGAAGTGTAATTTTTTTACTCCTACCGAGGGTGTAATTGAAATAACGCTAAATCTTTATTGGGAGATTTATCTACAATCATAGGCGCCGGCAGCAGGATTGCAATTGCACTTTCCTGTCAAAAAAAGCATATAGAAGAAATTACATATTTAGAATTATTGAGTATACTAAATAAAATTAAAAATCACGCTATATTTTGAACTGGTGCCAGTGTCGCCGTTCCACCATCGCACCATTCGCCGAAGAATGAGGTTCCACCTACATTAACTGGGCTAATGGCGGTCCTCCACAGTTCGGTTCGGATGGTCAATTTTACCGCGCACGTGTAAAATGTGCAATGAACTTCCTTCTGAGGTTTTCCCGGAGCGTTATGATATGGGGCTTTTCAAAAAAGTCACAAAATGAGCTCTCCTCCTCCTCCTCGGAAGTTGCTGAAGTCCATAGTGTATCCATAGGTGACGGTTACCACTTACCATCACCTGATGCTCGTCTGCTTGTTTGCTGGGCTATTTTATATTTAAAAAAGAAAGGAACAATCCACACGCGATACATGTATAGTTCTTTATTCTTTATTGGTAAAATATAGTATTGCTCAAAAAGTATATAATGTGATCTCGTGCAGTTCGATCTTTCGTTCGTTTCGTTTTCCCTGCCCCCCGCCTCGTGTCGCGGCACCCAAAGTGTGGTAAAGCGATACTGGCCAGACTAGAAAAATTATCTACATTGTGTCATCCATTAAAGAATTGAATTTTAAGTAGGAATAACCTATCTGCCAAGATCAGTAAATTAATTATCCTGTCAATTTTAATTGAAATGAATTAAAGATAGCATGTATTTGAGTCAAAGATAGAATTCATTATTGATAAGACATGAAATGATACATTTGGTCCACTGCTGGACGAGGTCTTTTCTCATAGCGAGAGGGTTGTAGGTCATGGTTTATCACGTTGGCCAAGTGCGGTTTGGTAGACTTAGCACACCTCAGACAATATTAGAAAATTTGGAACATCTTTAAGGTGTGCAGGTTCTCTCGGGCAATTTTTTTTTACCGTTATAGTAAGTGATATTTAAATTTTTAGTTATAAAACGCACGTGACAAGTCAGAGGCATTTTCGAGTGCCGTTTTTGAGTTTATTCATTTCGTAGCACCGTTCTATAAACGCCTTAGGAAGCAGTTTTGTTCATATTTATGCAATAGGCGAGAGACGTTGAATTACTTTTCTTACGAGCATATTCAAATTTTGCTGCTTTGAGCATTTCGTATTAGGCAAAGTAATTAAAATCCATTGTAATTAATTAAATGTAGTAATTAAAAAAACTTTAGTAGGTAAAATTATAAGTAGGTACTATTATGTGGTCAATTCTAGCTGAATGGGTATTCGTTTCACATTCTTATCTTCTTAGGCAACTCCCGTTTCCCAGTCGATAACTATCAAAAGCACACTAAATGTAAATCCGTAGTATTAGTTTACCAAGTACCATTCAAAGTCCGCGGGTTTTCACGTACCCGAATTGACAAAATATAAAAAGAAGTATTTTTGGCTTTTATCTCATTACTTAACTAACTTCGTATCATAGTTTAGTATATTTTTATGTACAGAAAATGTGCTTTGAATTATATTGTGATTTTGATTCACTATAAGTTCTCGATAGAAGGTTGCCTAGCTTATAATAGATTTTGGGTGATTATTTTCTATAATTTACCAGACAGTGTCGACAATGTTTTCCTTTTTAGGTCTTAAAAATCCATAAAAACCTTATTTATAAAACAATCAAGAGGTCGTAGTTAAATCGAACATTGTATTTACTTTACTATTATAAAATTATCACTTTAAATTGAAATCTGCTGAAAATCTTATTAATCAACACTGAATATAATTCCAAGTCTTGTAGTTTTTGTGTGGCCCTTGGTAGACATAATAATATTATCTACTGTTTTACGTTGTACTCGTAAGTTGAAGAATGTTTTATTTATTTACATATTGTAGCTAAAGAAACCGTATCGTAATGTTATGCGTGTAGTATGACACAGTGCGCATGCCCTGAGGAAGTCGATACTACCTGTCAAGTTCATCCTTCTCTACCGGTTGCGAGTTTGTTATAAAATATTACATCGTATGGCTGTGAAATAAATAAAGGTTGAAATTGTTTTAAATAACTTAAAGCATGGACTATATTTTCGTCAATTTCAAATCGCTATAGCTGAAACCGATAGGTAAGTTTTAAATATTAATTTAAACTTAATTTTTATGCAACTCATTATATATATTTATATGTAATGTATATCTGTCCTGTACAAATACTCGTATCGTATGCGTATATAGCGTGCTTCTATTTCAGGGCCCTGACCTCCAGGGTACGAAGCTGAGATCTACGATGAAACCAGTAGGCTACTAAACCGTACTGCACTAGTAACACTGCTAATAAATAATCTTTAGATAAACGATATAGTCGTTAGGTACCGAGCAACACAATCAAAGAATTAACGGTATCTACATATATCCTGTTGATTGATTTAGTGATTTGATTAATTGGTTGATTGATTGTAATTTATTATAATCTTAAATTCTTACATTTACAAGATACATGGATATATTATTTGCATGGTAGTAATTTTACTGGGTGGGAATTGGACACGGTTAAAGCGCAAAATTGTGTAATATATGAGTTATAGGGTCACATGGTCAAAGACTGAGCAGATAAGATCTAAATTACTAGCCTATGGCCTACAGACACTAGGCTCTCCCTGTAAGGGTCAGTGAACTTGGATGGAGTAGATGTCGTTGGTTCGATTCCCACCTACTCGTAGAAAAACATTTGTGTCTAGCATATTTGCCTGTAGTATACACTATATACACCCAGACGGTGCAATAAATATGTGCAGGCATTTAACTGCCTAATTTGAAATCAGATTGCAGTGTGTGGAATTTTCCCAATTATTATTATATTAGTATAATAAGTATAAAACAACAACACAAGCCGTACGTGAGAAACTACTTTTTCTTATTGTAGTGACAATACAATACAATTCAATAACAATTGCACACCACATACCCGTAATTACAAGTATCGGTACAGAAACAAGAAGTTGGCATGAGCAATAGGCGGTGTTGTCGCTAAAAGAGCGATCTCTTCCAGACAGCCTTACCGTTTGGAGCTTGTGTGGAAGAAAACGGGCATGGTGCACAATTTATCAGAAACATTTTAAATATAGGCAGAATTCATAGGAATATCACCAATAGTTACACATACATTGTTGCCCTAATCGATTAGGAAGGGCCATTCCAGTACAGTCAGAAATACATTGTTTTTGACCCAACTAATGCTCTAATAAAAACATTAACAAGCATGCTGTGTGTAAGCAGTGTGTGAATAGTGGCCCTAGCATGAATACTAGCAAATAAGTATTTGTACAGTATCTGGTAAAAAATGTATGAGAATTGTACAGCGCCCCTATCGTTCGTAAAATGAACTAATTTGTGATGTAAATGTCAATGTGATTCCTACATTTTGTGCGAGCAGGAAAACTCATTCTGCCACTGTCAATTCTGTCAGTTGCATTGTGAAGTCTTGATACCTTTACATTGGAAACTGTGATAAACTCATGCTTGCGGTATAGGTCGAGAAGTCAATACCAATATTATATTTATAATTCATATTCCGCCCGTCCATATTTTTGTTGGGCTAGTGGTTTGAAATTCAGTCTCTCACTTCGCGGGGCTGGGTTCGATCCTCGCACACACCTCTGACTTACCACATGCTTTTTATAACTAACATTTAAATATCACTTGCTAAAACGGTGAAGAAAACGTCGTGAGGAAAACTGCACACCTTAGGGATGTTATATAATATTTTGTGAGGCGTGTAAAGTCTATCGATCCGCATTTGGCCAGCGTGGTGGACTATGGCCTAAATCCCTCTCACTGTGAGATGAGACCCGGTCCAGCAGTTGACTACTAAAAGGCACAGACGAAGACATATTTTGTCACTTACTTGTACAAATATGGGTACATTTAAAGATGTTATAAAATTATTGGTTAAATATATATTTTTCCTTTTACGGCTTACAAATTTAGAAATAGACATATTAATTATTTATTATTACATAATTATCATTATAAAATTAATTTATATTCAAATAGCACGCATATTTAAAGTCAAACAGTCCGTTTGGACCTAAAACAGTCCGTTTGGTGCCCAATATTGGACATAGGGTGGAAAAATAAATGTAGTTGCGTCGTTGCAGGTGTACATGCACCAGGGCAAGTGCGAGCACCTGTTCACGTTCTCGGAGGTGCGGCTGCTGGGCGCCGGCGACCCGGCGCGCGCCGGCCTGTTCCCGCGCCACTGCGCCGTCTCGCAGAACCAGTCCGTGTACTGCACCACGTGCGCCGAGTTCGCCGCCAAGTGGCTCGTGCGCGGCTGCGAGCGCGTGCCCTTCGACCCCGCCTTCTTCTGCGAGACCTGCTTCAAGCTCTACCTGTACGACGAGCGCGGCCGCAAGCTGGGCGACTTCAAGGCCTACTCCTTCCGCGGGAACACCGTCAACTTCTTGAAGCCGGTCTCCGGCAACCCCGGGGCCGAGGCCTCGACGGACGGCGCCGCCGAGGAGGACCTGAGCGGCAAAACGTAGCCGTGACGTGCGACGAGGTTGACGCGCTCTCGTAGCGTTATGGCCTACACGGGTGAGGGTCCATGTTAGAGAAGGAAAAGGAGTTTTGGGGGCAGTATAAGCTGTTAAACGAAAAGATTGACGAAGGAGAGATTGAGAGTACATTTCCAATAGAAATATCAAACCGTGCGGACGGTGCTTAAAATTGTTTGTAAAAATTTGACAAGGAATTGCTTAGAAAGATTGATTAGTTTTGAAAGTTTTATTGGAAACAACAAATTTGTCAAAAGATCCACCGATTGCTCTTGCTTTTGACAAAATGAACATATATAATATTATGTATTAAATAATCGATCTACATTAGTATTGTTTGAATAGTTTAATCCTAGGTAGGTATGGTATGCTCTGGCCTAGGTGCTAAGCAAGCGTGAAATGTGTGGTGATTAATTTTCAGTTTCGCTGTGATACATTTTCTAAAATGCTTAATGGTATGTTATGGGGACGGTTGCGAGTGAGATACAAGCATAAACTATGTCTCAAAATACCTGTGAGATTGGGAACCATGAGACCAAGTGATACAGGTGTTTCTAGGTCAGACATGTATGGGAAGTCAGAAATACATTTGTCATTATGTATTGTTTCAATTGTTATTCGATGTTATGTAATAGTTTGAATAAGTAGGGCGAATAAACTATTCACGGTACGAGTGTTAACACTGGTATTTAAGATTAATGAAATTTTAATTTTAATTTTACTCAGCCTGAGAGCGACAGATCGCTAATAATATGTTAAGTCCACACTTGGCGGGGACACTTCCGTGCTCCTAGACAGTGATTTTTAAGGTGTTCAATTTCAAAGTATGTTAAATGAATATAACTATAAATATTTACTAAGTCCAAACTGTTTAAATGTGTTACATTTTAGTCACAAAACAATATATGTATGTATATATATTTTAAAGCTATGTTCTACTAGGATGTGTAATAACAATTCTTGTTCTAAGTGACGTATGCAACAATTTATTTTATATTTTTTAATAAATACGTTAGAAATTATTGTTCGTTTTACTATTGATTTATTAAAGTTATTATTAATTTATTACCTACTGTTTCGAGGTTCACGCGGCCATTTATGGCCCTAGCACGTACCTCTATAAGAAATATTCGTACGGTAAATGTAATAAGTGTATGAAAATTATACAGCGCCTCTATCGGGCGTAAAAGGACTAATTTTCCTATTTTCTATTGACCAACTTATACCTTGTACACGGTAGCTGG
>DWQT01004669.1:0-11025 GCA_018244895.1 Myscelus amystis hages
GTCCATGGGCGGCAGTAGCCACTTACCATCAGGTGGACTGCATACTCGTCTTCTACTTCCATATTATAAAAAAAAAAGAAAATATGGGTCTGTACATATTTTTCCTTCGCAAACGTAATATACTTTTACACCTGGCACGAGCGGATCTTTAATTACATTATTTTTCAATAAAGACGTGTTTTAACGTTTCCATAATAGGTGGCTATAATGTACCGACAAGTATGCAAAGGAAAAAATTGTAATTTATGTGTAGTGCGTGAATCTGCCAAAATTATGGAGATGTTTACGTGACATACATATTAAAGTTAGCTTACCGACGCGACGTACGCATTACTTACTTTTACTGTTTGCATATAATTAAAATAGATAACAAATATTTGATGTGGTTTCTGAACCAATGGGCACTTGATCAGGAAAGTTTACCCATATCAAATTTTATAATGATAATAATAACTGGGACAATAGCACGTTTCTCTGACTCCAAATTAAACAGCTGATAAATGTAATAGGTACTACATAATACACACAGAAATACATACATTCCGTATACACAGACAGAACAAACTAAAATATGCTCATAGCACATATACTCGTATTTGTATGGAAATGGAGTGAGTGATTCCAAGATTCTATACGAATTAACATTTTATGATCAGTCTAAGAAATTAATTTCCTTTTCGAAAACATAAGCTTAATCGATATACGATCTGTTTTAGATGATAGTAAATTTTTATTTATGTTTTTTATTTATACAGAAAGTATTCTGTTAATTATAATTTAAGATAAATGGTCAGTTCGTGGAGAGAATTTTAAAGTATGTAATACTTGTGTAGCTTACGGCGTTCCATTAGTAAAAGTGCTATAAAAGTGCACAATTCTTTTGAATCGGACAATAGACATGCAAGTTTAGTGATATGGAAGTAGAAATTTCAAAGTGAATTGTAAAATACGATCGTGCAAAACCGTTTTATGCTATCCTCATAGAGATTACAAACAGATTGCTTTACATTCTAGTCTATGTATATAACCATTTAGAATCTCTCGGGAACTTTTCATAATGAGCAAATACAAATATAATTCGACTGTGTTATAGCCAATAATCCCGCATAACAGGTAATTTACTGTCACCGTGTGCCCACTGCATTTTGGTTATTCAATTTAACAGGCTATCCACTCGTATGATAATCTGTTATCTGAATGATTAATTCAGCAAAAATTTTCACAAATGTTATAAAATGCGTGCAAATATACTAATTCATGATTAAGCACACATTACTATTATATTGATATTTTTATGGGAACATTAGCTTTGTAACCTGCTAATCTCATTTTTTGGGCTTTTCGAAATAAGAAGGGCTGTCCCTTTAGTTATTGCAAATGACCAAAGTCGATGCGCTACCCCTATCACTTTAGTCAAATCAAAGTTATATAAACATCTTGACTTTCTTTTAGGTATATAAGCTAATAGTTCTTAAACCTAGTCGAGTCATTGACAGCGGGCCCACGAATTTTCCCGAAAGGTTAAGCCAGTAATTCAATTTAACTAAATATATCCCGAATCATCGTTACTTAACAGGCAGTTTTAAGGGCCATAGCAGTAATTGGAAAGCAGTATTAAATACGACGTAACGACTGAAATTGAGAATTTAGCAAAAAAATGTTTTAACCCTTTTTACTCTCCCACGATTTGACAGAATATGGAGGGTTAGGGCCATAATGTAATATGCTGGGCAAGTGTGAGTTCGAAGGCTTCATACAGCTTAGTCCCTAAGAAAATGTATAAGTCAATATATAATAAGTGACATCCGTTCACAAACTGTACATAAACTTTCAAGGCCATAAATTAAATGGAGCCAGGGTTTGAACTCTAGATTTCAGACTTCTGAAATGGAAGACTGAGAACTGAATACCTAGTATGTCAGTGGTAATCGGCATAACCAGCAAATATGGTGACGGGAAAAAATAAACTTGAACCCGTAAAAAAAGTTTTGTTTTTGACTTGATTTTCCGTTTTCATTAACAATATTACTTACATAATATACATTACCAAACACTTTGTGGCGTATGGAATTACACGATATTCAAATACAGAAAGAAGGGCGTTCCCGTTTTAAGCGGTGCGTGCGCAGTCTTGGGTAAGTACTTTACGTTAATTAGTGAGTCTACTTCATCTTTAGCGGTTACGTGAGCTGTTGTGGAAACATTTGTGAAATGAAAAACACAACCTGAATTCCATTATTTCGTGATACGAAAATTATAATTAGGTCGAAAGAAACCGTTTTCATAGCTACTTGGTTTTTACTAATGTTTTTAAGACTTTTTTATTTAAAATAAGCTATCAATCGATCACAATGATGATACAATGATGTGGCATTCTTGCCTAATACGAGTAGTGTTATTCTTAATCTGAAGTTTAAATTTAACGTCACAAAAAAATATTTTGTTACCAGTAACGTTGCCAAACATGAAATGATGTCTCATTTCATGAGGTTTCTAAATAATTCAGTATCTCATGGATACTTTAGAATTTGAACTATTCTTTATGTAATCCTTTCATTTCATAATAAATGTAAGCAGTATAAATGAGTAATGGCATTGTTTATTCATACAGGTTAAGAGGTGGTTGGCGTGCACCTCATTATATTTATTAAAGGGCCGCGGTCGTCTCACTTACCCAACTCGTGTATATTTAATCTGTAACGAGCCTTATACCTCATCACGCGTCTATGACGGACTTTCATAATATTTCAGCTGGGTATAATCTTCATAACAATATGAATAAGAGATAATGTTGCAATAGATGTTATTTTATAAAACGCCTTCAATAAAATTCCGTTTGACCAATAGGCAATTTCCAATACAATCTTGCTTGTACGCATGTAATGTATTCCAATAGGACAGATAACCTTTAATAAATATTTTCATCGGTAAACTCCGACTGATCGACAACATTTCTGTCACTAGTTTTAACGAAACCTTGAAGAGAATACAGTCATTTCCTTGTACAAAGGTACTCGTATTCCGGAACTTTACACACCTGATATTGCACGCGTATTTAATAAAATAAATGATACAGCTGACAACAATAATGTAACGATCCTATATATTAAATCAATTAAGGCCTTTACTTGACACATAATTCGGATCAAGCCTAATACTTCGTAGGTTATAGCATCTGCTTACAACCGTAGTAAGTCACTTAGTGTGTAATACATAATGATTTGAACGAAATATGTATATACGACAGTACAAGAATTAACAGTCATACTCGTAACATTAGTCCTAACTAGTATTATGAACAATCCTAACTTTCTTCTAGAACACACTATATAGTAAGATTCTTATTTGCATGAAAGCTCTTCGTTACTCGCAATAGCACAAAACTCGTAAAGGTCTTTTGTCGAGTACTACCTGCCTTAGGGGAGCTTACGAGCAAAGCTTTGCTGCAAATTCTGCAAATTCACAGTAACCTACGTGTATTTTTCGTACATATTATAAGAAAATACTGGCTCATCTAAATATATGATAATTACAAATGCTTTCAAATAGATTACTTTTATTATTTGGTGTTGTAACGTTCGAAAAGTTTAAAATCACATGATAATAATTAGATCGATGGTATTCGTAGCTATGACTATTATCTTAAGGTTAATCATATTTCATGTACCACAGTTCACATACATATCTCTCACTGAACTCACGGTTAGGAATGAATTTAAATCGGTCGAAATCGAGGCGTAAAATCGTTGAAATAATAGGCGTAGTTTCAACGCTTTACTGAAAACTAACGTTTAACTGTTTGCACATTACTACCACAGCACTGCTTTATATCTATTCAAGAGGTACTAAGACAGAGAAACTAAGAAATGACATAGCCGTTCTGTCCGATATTATTTGCAGAGATTGAGCCAATTTTGCAGTGAATTTCGCAAGGTTAATGTATCTAGTTATAGCTACGCGTAAAGTATCAACTTATGATATATTATATTAGGAACAAACTTCAAAGGCAGCTTCAAATTTTGTTTGTAATGTGTAATAGGAAACAATAATTATAATTGACAATTTAGCGAAATTTGAAATTAATTTTGCACTTCATTTTAAATCGGTTAACACTTTTGTTGATCTTAGACCTAGACAAAAAAGTTTTAGTGCTTTTTATTTCATATGTAAATGTTACAATCTAGTCACAGCTCTATATTTCATTATAAATTTTAATTTTAAAAATTTTGTACGGATTTCACTAAGGTGACAAACTACCTTTTCTATTTTCTTAACTCAGGTACGAAAATAGGTATAAGATATTTCTTCTGGATATTAAAAGCATAAAGAAAATCTGAGAGGTATGCAATATCAGCTCGATGAATGGGGCAACGTCATATGGCGCTTGGAAATGTTTGACGCGGGTTGCTAGGCGTGACCCTTGATATTTAGAACGCTGAATACCTCACGATACCAGCGTCCCTTGTCATTGTATGTTATTCATAGGTCCTGAAAATACTTTTCGAGGGCACGGAATAAACATACTGCAAATACGAAGTCTTTACGTAGGTATGTATATTACTGTATAAACCGAGGCGTTGTCATAAAAATATGTTTGTAGCGCACGATTTAAACTCAAATACATATAAGCACTCATATTAACAAATTGGTTATTAAGTATATATATAAATACAGCTATTCGACTGCATTCAGTAATTATGTTGCGGTCTTTATGGACACTGACCATCTCGATGTTGACTTAACATATCCTCTAAATTGAAACACGTAAGCACTGGATATAAATGCACAGGCGGTCCTTCGACAAACTCATAACAAATATACCAAAACGCAAGCTGGTTTGGAATCAAACTGAATGTTTGTGAAGTTGTCCCAAAGATAAAGATAAAGAATACAAAAAGATTATATAAAGATTTCACACAGGTCTTCTTGATACTCGTATATAAAAAAGATTATCAATATTACTGTTAAATTTAACAGTACCAGTACATATTTAGAACAGAACTGAATACTTATTACTTTGTACAGTAAGAAAGATTAGGATAACGAACGTAATCGACTATAAAAACAAGTTTTAAGTGCAAAACACATTTAACCGCCAAAAAAAAACATTAACCGCGGTTCATTCATTTCGAGTTTTACGTAGATTGGACTTTTTTGTCTCAAACTTGTCTTTATTCTTGTCGAATGTGTTTCGTTGGGGCGCATATAGTACTTATATTTATATGTAATTCATTTGTGTTATTATAGGTAGAAAGTATTTTTTGATAGATTTTTTGACATTGCGGACCGCCGTTGCAGCTGTTTTGCACTATATAGTTAAGGATACTTATTATGACAAATAATATAAGGGCAATGAACTTTTTATAAAGTATGACAATTCGTACTTCAGCGTGAATGTCATATCGTCGAAGAGTGTGTATTTATGACTTCCGATTCTTTACCAGCAGGGTTGTTTGCTAGATATGCGTACCAACTTTAACAATAACCTGGTGACAATATATTTGTTGTCTGTGGATTGGCTTGTGTTGTCACAAACAATTTCTCTCATTTATAATATTAAGGTACGATGTGAATTCTAAGATATCTAAGATTTTACATCTCTTACCATAATACTAATGTAAAGTTATTGGTGTACGTATTTACTCACAGTTCTTATATATACCTACTTTACTCTCATCCTTAAGACTAAAGTTGCACTATCATACAAATCTAGTTTTTACTATATTTGACCTAAATGTACAAAAAAGACAGTTTTAAATTTTAATAATGAAGCACTGACTTAATTACAATCTCAGAATTTAAATGCCAAAAATAGCTAACATTGATTAGCAGATAAATTTTAAGGGACGTTTTTGCTCTGTAACGTCTAGACGTTAAGATAGGCTGTGATCACACGTAACCCGTACTGTTGTTTTTAGTATAGTATAGTTACCGGAGTAGATAACAGAGAGGCAGTTGGTGGTAGGCATTCAAAAAAGTTCATTACACACTTATTGGTTCTATGCAAGTACATCAATCAAAATCAGAGAACGCAAGTTTTAAGTATCCTTCGAGTTAAGTATCACTATCCAGACAGACAGCATGATCAAAGAACAGCCATTATATGCTCCTACAATTACCATTCGAAAATGAAGATAGAGTTAAGGCCTCTTTTGCCAACATGACTTCTCCATAAATACATTTTTTTTATATGTGAAGCATGCTGTTTCTTTCATATATTGTCAACATCGTCTGGCGTGAGCAAACATTGTTAACATCGTTAAATAAACAGCAATAGAAACGGAGGACGTCTAGACAAAGCTAATAGTCATATACATATGTACATGCCTACCTACTTTACCTTGTGTGAACGTGCCCTTAGAACTATTCAATTACTCCAAGCATGATAAGCTTCTTACTGGTATTGTTTAATTAAATAAATTCGTTGCCAGCACAAACCATAAAACTTTAGCAAATTTAACGACAAATTCCTAAAACGAAACGAGGTTCCAAAGGGGGTACATTTTTTTAAGAATTAATGATGGCTATTTATTTTGGCTAATTGAGTTGTTAAATGAGAGAACTTTCTCTTTTCGTGATTGTTCCGGATTATACAACCAGAAAATTGTCTTATTTAAAATGTTGTTATGGATGACACTTTTCGTTTTATTACCATCAAGGTCTTCTATTTCGCAAAGGGGACGATACTACATTATTTTACAAACTTTCAAAAGATTGCCCTAACAATGCTTACGTTATTAAATTGTATGTGTAAAACGTGCCGTGCAATTACGAATACTTCCTCATAAATCGTTTACGAATTGTTACTTATAAAAATTTCAATAATACTTGTTGATACTAATGTTATACTTATCAGAACCGAAGTTGAAATGAAACCAATGGTTTCTAATACATAATCGGAGACAAACGAAACTGTCTTTCTATGGGGTACAGTACAATTAGCGTTAGAACAATGTACGCTAAGGACGTATAATCTGAACACAATAACATTGAATGAATGTAATTCCGTTTGACACTGTTCTGCTACCCTAAACAAAACGTTTGGTGATCTAAATTCTAGGTCCAAGTTGCCAATGTAAACATCGAATTGAATTTCAAACAATTACTGGTTCATCCATGTTAAATTGTTATTACGTTTAGATTAATATTTCGCCTTTGAGAAGATAATCCGACGAAATTGCGATGGCACTTCGTAATTTTGCAGGCGTAGCATAGCAGAAACTATAAAATGTGCTGGATAATGATCTTCTAAGCATCTTCTAACTAGAATGCGTTGTTCTTTACAATGCCCCTGGACATTATGCACTAACTATTACATACTTGGAGTAATTTTCTTACTCTTATGTGTAATTTATTTTCAACCCTATTTTTAAACCAGTGCAGAACTTCATAAAAAATATTATTTCACATTCTCAATTATCCCCACTTGTTATTCCCACATTCCCAATTATTATCACATGGCAACAAGTTCATCATGTTACCACTAAAATACTGAACGTAATACGTAACAGTTATCAATGACACTCCGTGATACAAACCGACCGCTTTATAAGCTAAACCAAGCGATTGATCACCTCCGTACAGTTGAGAAGTTTGTCCACACTGCAGTTACTGGAGATATACATTGACTAATGCTTCAGTTTCCGTACGGCATCTCCGCTCAGTGCGGTTATTAAGGATTACTTACTTACACACGATCTGTATTGATACAGAGTCAAAGGCTGTGCGCTGCAGCGTTTACTTATTGGATATTTGCAGCTATAATTATCCAAGATTCATGCATTATGAGGGTTTAATATAATAACAGTATTTTCGGACTTCATCACACACGATCTCAATCTAAACTAGATAGAATCTCTGTTATTCAGTCAGTTTTTTTTTACAAACAGTTTATTAATAAAATTACATACGTACATAATATATTACATAATGTGTATTTTCTCTGCCATTAAATATCACCAAGATTACACTCGTGGATAGGCTGAAGTCTAATTAAAACAATATGGAGCGTATAATTAAATTTACGTACTGCGTACCACATGCACTGACTTAACTTGGTTGCCCCAGCGTTCTGCGACAGTAATTAGCGTACAAAGGACTTGTTTGGTTTATTATGGGAAGTCATTTAAAATTAAAATCACTTTGATTCCTAAGCAGCGGCTTGTTTTCTTCGACAAACTACAAGGAATAAGGATTACATTCGCGTGCAGTAAATAAAACGATTGATCACTTCACCAACGACGCTGTAGCAGCAAATAAAACTGGCCGACATCTATCATCTGGTTCGATTACATTACAGTGCGTTTTCCATATAAATTTACTTTATTCGCAACAACATGAAATCGCCACATATTAACACATAATAATTAACGCCGATCGAGTAGAATACGTACTTAAAAGGCAACAATTGACGTGTTGTTAACCAAATATTTTTCAAGCATATTACATAATGCAGTTGGATATTAGATTAGACAGATGTGACAAATCGTCATGATCGTTCAGAAGCTTCTAAAACGACGTAAAATCCCATTGGCGTGTTGTATTTATATAGCAACATTAGGGGCAGTCGCACTGTCCACCTTGGAATGAAACCAAGAATAAATAAAAAGTTAAGTTGCTCTGTTAGTATACATTACATATTATATTCTTTTCCTTAACTAAGCGAAACTGGTAGAATAACAGCCATTTATAGGTGACAGTGATCTAAGTGACGTAAAAATAAACAATTACCTTGGAACCGGCCAGTGCAATGCATAAGAAGTTTCTAGATACAATCACATCACAGTAAATTAATTCGCACCGGCGCGGCGGTGCGAGGTGCCAATTCAGTGATACTCAAATTGTTCATTTACTAAATTATTTGTTCAATCCATTTAGCCTTATATGGCATAGACATTTAAGATTAACGTTATTAAATTACTCGACTAAAATTAACATTTGTATTTACTTTGCGTATATATTTTTCAAATGTTGAGAGCCACTGATTTTGTTGTTGCTTACTCTTTTACTTTAAGCGTCAGTAAAGGAAACTTTTGTTTCTGTTTCACTCGCACCCGTTGGGGTGAATGAAATAACCTTAACATTTAAAACAGAATTGGATAGTGCATTCAAACTCGGTTAGCTTTAAGTACAAATTCTCAACTTTACGCAAAATTACGCGGACTCTGAAATTGTCTCGCTAAATTTTAACAATGGAAGGAAGTTTAAAGCTTAATCTTGTTAACTTAAGTCTACTGTTACAGTGTTTCATTACACTATTGCAAAAATATTCAAGTAATTTGGTTTTAAGATAATTTTGTGTTACAAGCGACCTCGATATTCCTATTGATTCTGTTTTCTGTTTATGTGGACAAAAATGTAATTGTAATTGTGATGATTTATGATGATGATGATTGATGATTGTGAGAATGTCCTCTGAACATTAAAACAATAAGCGTATTCGGAATACTGATTGAATTAACGAAAATAACATGTAATATTATTATCATTAATTTAAATTTATTAGGAATAAATTAAAGGTTATATTAATTATAATAGTCATTATAATAAATACGAGTATGAACTAGTAATTAAAAGCTCCTGTGAACGTATAAATTAAATTCAATATGCGCCGTTATTAATTAAACAAAGGGCTTAAGTCAGAGGGTTCAGACGCCTGCTTAATGAAAGATCACAGAGAAAATTATCATGTTAAAATTTGTTAAGTAAAGGCTGATAATTATGACACTTCGGTTTCTCTATAAACGACGATCTCGATTGCTTAACCGACTGAATATGCATAGCACCTAGCTCTTCTTTACGTGTACGAGTACTGTCACTAAAAAACACATAATATTTACATAGTATAAAACAAAATCGCTTTTGCTTCCTGTCCCTGTGTATGCTTAAATCTTTAAAACTACGGAACGGATTTTGATGCGGTTTTTTTAACAGATAGATGATTCAAGAGGAAGGTTTACATGTATAACTAGTTTTTGCCCGCGGCTTCGCACGCGTTGCAATTCAGAATTTAATTATGGCAATAAGTAGAAATTTATTATATGAGTGTAAATATGCCATTTATAGCAGGAAATTTTCACTGTATAGGGTAAGACTCCGAGTTTAACGCGCGCGAAGCCGCGGGCAAAAGCTAGTAATCTATAAAACTTCCGAATGTTATAACCATGTACTAGATACAAAGGGAAACATCTAAATAATAACACTAAACCCTAAAAATATTTAAATTCATCATTTAAATATCTGCCGGTCGGAAATCGAGCTCAGACCGTCGGGCCCGACATTCCGGTGCGTTGACCAATTTAGTAAATAAATGGGCCATATTAATAGTTTCATATAAAGCTTTTATTATTTAAAACCTAGCAGGTATTCATTTTGTAGAGTGATATTAAATATGAAATAGCTCTTCTCTTGTGAACCGGTTATTGAACCGCGAACAGGATTAAAGGGTAATATGAGCTTAATCATAGAAGCCCTGGTAAATAAGTTTTGCGGTTAACTTAGATCCCTGTCTACATGATTATGTCTCAATATAATTGGTTTTTATTATTATGTACCTACATACAGCCACTTAGTATTGCGGTCTTGAAGTAAACATTTAGACTTTTTGCATCTACTTACCGACAGAATATGATTATATACAGTTATGCGTGGGGTGCAGCTTTGCAGCACAAAATAGATGTAACGAAACGTTTAACGTAGAGGTAATGAAACATTGGTATCAAATTTTCTAATCTTCTAAGACGACCTGTAAAGCCTCTTAAATTCCATATTGATCTAGAATTTAATTAGAGTTTCATTTTAAAGTTAACTGAACGCTAAACAGATAATTATTACTACGGATGTTAGACAGTCATTACAGTTTTTAAACCGCTCTGTAAGTACTTAAGCTATCCATTATAGTTCACATATTATACATATTATTATCTAAACCACATTATCGTAAACTATAAATATACTATAGATATACATATTATGTACTTATAAAAAAATTGTGGTTTAAGAACTTCGCGTTGAAAATGTACCGTC
>DWQT01004670.1:0-11023 GCA_018244895.1 Myscelus amystis hages
AGTTTTATGTGGAAAATTCCGTATAAGTGTAAAAAGTACAGACATTAATGTCTGACACTTATGTCACAATTTCTGTCATAGTCTGAACGTACCATTAAGGTTGGGTAGACACTAAAGATTTGTACTGGTTGCCAACTTTGCCTCTTCTACCTTCGTCAAAGCCATAAAACATTGTCATCCACTAAAAGTACGTCTTGAACTGCTCTTGCAAATGTCTTGACGAGGTCAATGCTTGGTGCAAAGTCAGTAATAATTCAGGTTCCGAATTCGTATGTGCGTTGGGCTGCATTCATTCCTTTGTGCTTTGCAACAATTTCAAATTCAAATTGTTTTATTCATTATGTGGTATTATATGTATTTACATATACTCAATGAAGGTCTTGTTTCATCGTATTTCGGCTTTGTTCTGTTTCCGTTTTCCTTTGTACCATCAACACTTGTCGCTAAGTCACTTCGAAGTACGCCGATTACCGATGGTGACAAGTCGGTTAAACGCTGGTGGCTGACCACCAGTGATCGTTTACCGTAAGCCCGCCGCGTTGGCGACGTTGCAATTTCTTTGAATGTAAAACAACCGCCTAACGAGCCTTCGCGACTTAGGGTTGGCGATGCGCCGAAAATTCACAAAATATGTAAGTGTTGCCACATGTTTGCCCCTAGTTACTTTTTGTTGTATAATGGTGCAATAAAGAATATATAAATAGAGAAATAAATGTTGTTGACGATTCGAATATTAAGAGGTAACTAATCCAGATCATTGTTTGATATTAATTAAGAGACAACTAACTGAAAGTAATCTACTGAACCTATATTAAATAGGTATATTTTATGCTATATAACTTTGCGTAAATCGTCAAACTTGTCTTTCCCGTGAGATAATTAATAATATCTTAGGACAATTCCACACACGGCTATCTGATTCCAAACTAGGCAATCTAATGCCTGTGTTATGGTAACCGGACAGCTGATAAACATACATATATACATTTTATATAATACTTATATAGACATTTTATTACGAACAGACACAGAACAAACAAATGTGTTCATCACACAAATGTTTGTTCTGTGTGGGAATCGAATCCACGACCTCCGGTTTCACAGTCAGGGTCTCTAACCGCTCGACCACGAGGCCAGTCAAAGCCATAATTATAGAAAATAGATGAAACGCTTATATATGTATAAATGAAACATTGTGTAAAAGTCTTACAACTTTTTGAATGTTGAAGACACAGACATAGGGAAGCTGAAATTTTAAATATACGGATTAAAACTTAAGACAATATATAAATAGATAAAACATTAGTACGTACTTTAGAAATCTGGCACAAATGAAATAAATATCTCTTAATATAACGGTAAAGGATGACAACATTAAAAATACCGGACAATTAAAATTTTTTGACATTTAAAAAAAATGTAAAGTCTGCGAAACCGCACTTCTATGATATAACCTCACTTAGAATGGAGGTCCGTGTCGTTTTGGAAACCGATAAAAGTGCAAAAAATTGTTCACGTCTAGGCGAGTACTATTATATACAAACCGTCGTGTGGCAACCCTAGACGAAACCAGTTCGTGCATTAAGAAAATAGCACCAAGGTATAAATAGCCAGGGGCTATTTTTGAACGAATCGCCATTTATATTTAGGTTTGATTGCGAAAATTTTATTTCACTTAATTCTTTTTTTTAAGAAATTATTTAAAAATGAAATTTTCTTTACGAGTCGAGTAACTTCTTTCTTTAGCTCTCTATTTAATTGGAATTTAAAAAGTTTTCAAATGACTGCGCACTGACCATTGTCGGGTAAAAACTAACTTTATTTACGCTACAAAAAACGTTTATATTTTTGAAATAACCGTTATAAAAATTGAATACTATAAGTAGGAGGTAGAAACGAAAATTCTAAATAATTACCTTAATCATGAAAAGTCCCCTAAAAACACTTTAATCTCTAATTAATACTCGTATCTAATTTATTAAGCCATTTGCTAATTTTTAATATAATATTGGTTCATAACTTTATTTTACACGGATTTTCGAATTTAATTAAATCAATAATTACACGTCCGCTGTCAAAATAAATTTAATTATAGTCGTATATCGGTGAAGGTAATAAATATTAAGGTTTTGAGCACCATTCATTAAAATAACTTAAAGTCGAATTTGGAAGCTTGGCAACTTTTGCTGTGCTTAAACTTTGTAAAAACTTTTAGTACTCATAATTTAAAACTTGGGTAGATATAAAAATTATAATTAAACTTAATGTTAAAGTTTAAAAAAATATGGGACTTACTTAAAAATTCCGGTAACATTCGCGTTCACACTCACTGAAATCGAATAACACAGCACGTGCGTTCAATCCGGCGTCCCGGCGCAAACTGAATAAGCGAATGTCTCTCCTAAGCTATTATACCTCGTATACTAGTTTCCATCGTCTTTCACTGCCAGTAGTCGCCGGCCAGCGCTTTCTGGGTTAATGAGAAGTCCGATACATTGGTGCTCTCGCGTTTTCTAAGCGTTTTCGAATGACGTGCTAAGCCGAACGGAGACTGCTGCGTTGTCATGCGACCCTGGTACTTCAATGCATTTTTTTAACGTCATAAATTATACTTTTTTCCATGTTAAACTAATTCGTTATTTATTATCTTCATTAATATAGCTGTCTAAATATGCGACTGAGCTTTGATAATTTCGTTTTTTGACTTTCATAAAGAAACCGAAATTCCAAAGACACTTAATGCACGAATGTTATGTAAAGGAAAATTAATTTTATAGACATTGCTCATTACATGGGCACAATATTTTCCTGTTTCGATAATACCTTAGCTGGTTGCTCCGAAGGTTAATGTCTATACCATAAATATGGGATATAAAACTTTAGTTGCATTAAGTTACTGTTCCCTGTATTTTCGCTTTTACTAAGTGTCCTGTATAAAGGAAATCTTGAGCTGGTTTTTTATCAAAGTCTACAATCGATAAGATGTTATCAGGATATCTGATATGAGACATCGGGACTGAGAACTTGTTTTTGTAATCCAGTATTTTAGTCCGGTTATTAATTTTCGTTTGATCCTCAAAAGATAATAAAGATCGATTTGGAATTTAAGTCATTAAACCGAAAGATTGACAATTTGCAGTGACATCTGTAATTTGGTAACTACTGCTTTATGCGGAAAGCAGGAAACAAATTAAAATCAAACTGTAGCATAGGGAACGGAAAAGTGAAGCTTTAAAATAATTATGCTTAAAATCTGTACAGCTATCTACATATATGTTATTTAAAAGGAACATTCAGAATATACATTTTCGTACAGAATTGCATTCATTGATTTCTGTACAGAACTTTCTCGGTATTGACAATTGACTTTTGCATCTGTGGCCTCTATTGTGTGGACATAACATTTCAATACATCGAAACGCTAATTGAAAAAAAAAACGCCTCATAGTGCCAGTTCCATTTTTAAACTCATTCCTATTTCAAAATTAAATTCTTCGTATATCTCAATTCGAAATTTGAAAATAAATGTGTATTCTTTTTTCGAACGTGCTAATTTTCGCCCGGATATCTGTCGCCAGTACCTAACCGATATTGTGTTAAGGTATGTAAGGTATGTTAAAGCTCTGAAAATGCATAAGACACTATCTCTATTTAAATTACAACCTAGTCTAGTTCTTATTTTTAAATGTGCGAGGCGAGGATCGCTGGGGGAAAGAGTCAACTTTCATTTAGAATGGTACTCACGATACTTCCATGCACATACACACCACGGCGTCGCCCGCGGGTCTTGTTATTTCAATTCCGATTCACTTAATGCAATTTGATTGCATTTCGAATATCTAAATTCGCAATTACGATCGCACGATTCGATTAAAATTAAAATTTGACAAAAACAACTCATTTGTCAATACCATTTTTTTTAAATCACACCGTTGCTTTACGCAAACGGATGTAACCATGTCAATTAATAAAAAATGTATATTTCCTTCGAATTTTTGTTTTTTTTTTTCATTACTTCAATGATTTATCTGCTTTTTTATCCTTTATCGATATTTATTACTTTATATCATTTACTAGGAGACCCGATCATGGGTTGCCGTGGTTAAATTACAATAATGTTATAATAACCTTATCTTATAAAAAATCACTTCAATAAAAAAATTTGATCATTAATCGAGATAAAAGCTATCCTATCATTTAAGTTCGGTTCAGTAGTTTATGAGTCCATTGCGGTCAAACAGTGTGACACGGAATTATATATTACTAGCTTTTGCCCGCGGCTTCGCGTGCGTTTACTTCAGAGTAAAACAATTCCTCTTTCCTTATACCGTGAAAATTTCCTGCTACTCTTATCTTTGAAATATGTAAATTCATATACTTCGTTTTTACTTATTGGCATTAAGAAATTCTGAATTGCAACGCGTGCGAAGCCGCGGACAAAAGCTAGTTATCCATATAAACCTTACTCTTGGATCACTCTATCTATTTAAAAAAACCGCATCAAAATCCGTTGTGTAGTTTTAAAGATCTACGCATACAAAAGGACAGGAAGCGAATCGTCTTTGTTTTATGCTATGTAAAGAAGATTACTATTTGTTAATTTCACAATCATGTTCTCTAACTACTCAACAATGAATGCGATATACAACAATTCAAATTATCTACGTACGCAGCCAACATCCAGCGCTAACCACGCTGCCCCAAGATAGCGGTCATACTTTAAATCCTTGTACATGACTTAGCATGCATTAGTGAGGCGAACGCACACGAATATACCGAGAAACACATTATTAGGTTCGTTACAAACTCCTCGTGTAGTTTAGCGGTTACAGACTGGGGGCGGTTCGAACGCGCGTTTATATTGCGTCTTTCCGACCGTTATAGATAAACTGTTCAGGTCTCTCATAGTGTGAGGGTTTAAGCTGCAGTCTTCCACGCTGGCAAGAGGCGATTTGGCAGACATCATAGACCACGGAAATATGACTTTTATAGCATTATGAAGGCGTACAGGTTTTCTGACGTTTCCTTTCGCCGTTATAACGAGTGATATGATGTATTTTCGTTATAAAACGAACGTAAAAAGCAGTCGTTAGAATTGTATCCAGCTTTATTTTTATTTTTTTGATAACAAGCAACAATAACAACGAGTAACAAGGAACTTACCAAATTGTCCTTTCAAATAATTAAAGTACGTGATGTATAAAAGGAGCTATGTATTAATGGATTTCCAAAGAAAAGTATTTATTTACATCTGACATCTGTTACTAGTGAAGCTATTACAACTAAACCTTCTTAAACTCGTGCGCCGTAAAGCAAAATGTGGATTGAAGTAATAATTCTCTAAAATCTTTAAATGTACACATATTTGTGGAAATAAACGTCTTTGTAAAACCCTCGACACGTGTGAAGCAACTTTATATACACGGGCAGCTGTGCCGTGTGTTTGGTTAAGTTTAATTAAATTTAGTTCAAACCCAGTCTCTAATAGATTAACTTTGGCCGGAATAGTTCGATCGATTTAACCGCGTTGCTTGCTTAAGTAGTCAGTTTGAGTGTTCGGTGTCTAATGTACAGAGTAAAGCCCAGTTAAAGTTACGCCCAGTAACTGAGTATTTAGTACTGAGTCGCTATAATGGCGACGGAAAACTTCTTGAGGAAATCTGCACACCTGACGTTATTAATATTAAGCATATAATATTTTCTGAGGTGTGTGAAGTCTACCCATCCGCTCTTGGCCAACGTGGTAGACTGTGGCCGAAATCCCTTTCGCCATAAGAGATCCGGTCCAGCAGTGGGCCAATAAAAGGAAAAAACACAACAGTTAATATTAAGAGTTTATTTCAAATTCGCCATTTAAACATACTATTTACATTTATTAGTATAACTCAACTTAAAGTATATACAATTACCAAATAAGTCACAACTTAGTTGGTCTAAGATATTGTTTATGTATCTAAGCGGTTACCATTCGATCTATCTATTTCACCCTTAATTTAGGGAGTGATTTAAAAAAAGATCAATTTTCGGTCCTTTTGTAGAAGGTAAAAGTGTTAACATCTCTTACTATCAACCATCTTAATACTCAAAAGCGGAACCGCATCGCACCATAACTGATAGAGCAGCAACCAACTATTACATTAACTGAACTACACAAACAAAATTCAAAAATCCTACACACCACATCTTACTATTCGCAGTATTCAAATAAAACAAGCTGCTTTAAAATAGTTATCAACTAGTAACGAGTGGGCACTTAGCCAATGGTCTCAAGGTCTCCGCCGTCGAAGGAAAACTTCTTGGATCTGTTCATTCGTTAAGCCCTTGGTCTCCGGAAGTAGGAAGACTCCAACAAGAGCGTCCAGAAGACCGAAGACGATGAAGCTGTAGAATGCACCGTGGACCCCGAAATACTTGACGAGGATTGGGAAAATTCCCAACAGGATGAAATTAAAGAGCCATGTCAATTCCATAAGAAGAATGGACGCTATACTTTGCACCTGGAAATAATTAAACATTATTAACTAATGCAATTTGACTAATTATATTAATAATTGAAAATCCAGACACGTCTGATTCTAATATAGACAATTAATTGTCTGTCTGTTTGCTCTGGTTGGGAATTGTACCCACAAACCCCGGTTTAGTCGAAGTCTCCAGCCAGTCTAAAGAATTCGTTTTGTTCCCAACAATAGTATGAGCTGTTCCTATCACTTTGTTAAGAGCAATACATTGGGTTGCTCGCGACTAAAGCACTATGACAATTTTGCTTCGATATTCCAGTATCTCAAACATAGTCATAACGTAATTAAAGACTTCAATGGTACTACCACGAATAAAACGATTTAAATTAGGAAATGCTGGGCGAGCCACTGGATTTACGAGTACATGCTTAAGACGTTTAATGCTTAGAATTACTTAGAAATAAATGCTTATTGCTTAGAAATTAATTAATATTTAGGAGTATATATAAGTACTCGTATATATGAAATAGAAAAAGACCATTATTTTTTTTCTATTATACCATCACGCCAGGTACCTAATGGGATAGGCAGAAAACACCGAGTGCCAAAACAACTGAACTAACACTTATCAAAACAAGAGTGAATAAACATCCGACTGCATATTCGCTTACCATCAAGTGACTTAGGAGTTAAATGTTTGACTATTAAGAAATTAGAAATTATTAGAATTATTAGAAAAAGTAACACGAGGAGTGAGGAGGACTGAGAGAACGTGAGGAGACTAAAGCTTAAATCCCTCTCACTATGATGGGAGACCCGCTCCAGTGGGCCACTAAAGAGGAGATGAGAAAGAAAGCTCAGGAAAATATACACAACTCACCTCGGGCACGAAAACCTCAGCGAGCAGTACATAAGGCACACTGCCGGCGCCAAACATGAACACGAAACAGTACACCAGCATGAGGACGGCCGTCGTCCACGCTGGCGCTATGTTCGTCTGCTGAATGAAGCCCATACCGAAGAGACACAGCGCCACGCTCACCGATGACAGGATAATTAGTAACTGAAACAAAAAAACAATCAATCAAATTACTATCTAAAGTGCTTTTTCAATCGATTCTATCATGACGCTACAGTTAGACAGTCCTTTAGATGAAACCTAAAGAATAACTCTTCAATTACTCGTAGATCTAAATGAGAATGTAAAAGTACATGTACTTTAATATAAAATTATTTAAAAATATCCGATCCAAAACACCCCAGAATCCGTATTAGATACCAGATGAATAATAAGTATTCATATATCTACATTTATAAATACAGGCCTAGAAATATAATTATAATATAGATATAGAACAGACATTTAAGATACACACATCAATATTTCTGAAACGTAAAGAAAACCCACAGTCTCCTACTCAGCAGATCTATGATGATAATAAAGACGAAGATGATGATCTTACCCGTCTTCCAAATTTATCTGAGAACAGCGCACTAATAACACTCCCAGAGAGTTGTATGCAAGCGAACATGACTGAACATAAGTTGGACGATAGACTGGGCGCAGCTTTTGAGAATATATCCTTAGCATACACTTGGACAGCCATCAGACCCATCATGACCTAGAAGCAACAAAACAAACGGCATCAGCAACCTCTAATAATAATAGAATTAACGAACACGATAAATAGGTACAAGAATAAGAAATAAACAAAAGTTTAATAAATTTTGAGAAGAGATTGGAAACAGAAGCAGATTGCCATTCTATTAGCCATTTCTGGCTACGGATATAAGCAATTGACCTCGAAAAGAAGTGTAGGAACAAGAATAATAGGAATAGCATTAGATGCTTTAAGAATGTTACTTGGTATTCATTGGGGTGCAATTCTTAAGAATTTCCACATATATTAATAAGCACTTATGGTCTTTAAAGTAGAACTAACAATAAATAGACTGTTTAAAAAATAACCTACCTGTAAACATAGCGTCAATCCAGTAATGAAAAATGCCCGTCGAGACGATGGGGAAATGACTGAAAAATAAAATTTACAACATGAATTCCCAAGTAGTGTATATCTGAAGAAGGATATAAAGGTACTTAATGATCTTTCAGATCATCGTGGTGTTGATAATTGGTGACCAAAGACATCTGAATCCAGTCTCGAATAACTCAAAATTTGGATAAGTTATGTTTTAAATAAACCAATCTTAAAATTAAGCCAATTAAAAGCCAAACGCGAAGTTGAAGACCCGTAAAGGGTTTCACAAATCGCTCACTATGATATACTTAGACACATTTATCGTCATCTGAGCTATTATTTCATTTACAAATGACAAGCAACGTAAAATAAAACTGTACGCGTTTCAGAATGTAAGACTGTCGGTAGTTAGAAGCAATATTAATATATCAGTCACACTGTTTCAGAGATGTTAGTAATACGACACTTGCTTTATTTCTATCTGTTAAATTGATGAGGTTCGTTAGATCCATAGATTTTAGGAAATTAACTTACAAAGTATTTTGAATGAGGACATTTTTTCAGGAGGCTCATTAACTTCCTCATCAACATTCAGCTTTTCTTTTTCTGCTTCCTCCACTTTGGTTGGTTCATCTGAAATAATAAGTATTCATTCATGTAATTCATGATCTCATTCTAGTATACAAACAAATTTTGCCTCATAACAATATTAGTGTAAAGAATAATAAGCGTTATTACTTTCTATGTAATCGAATAGACATAGCCAAGGAGAAAGTATTAATACCATTCATTGGCACGAGCTGCACTGCAGGATTGATCTGTGACTTCAGTCTTGATATTTCCTCGAGAACTACCTTCGACCCTGGCGACAGCCCTCTATAATGGGCAATAGCCAGACCCGCATCCTGTAATTTTGAAAATATCAAACATAATATTATATCAGTTGTAAATTTTCGTGTCCCTATTTAACGCAGTTTATTAAAAATTTTCAAAAAGATTGCTCTTGTCTAAAAAGATAGATTTCGGGAATCATTTAAGCTCAAATGTAGTTACAGCAACTGATAATAATGCAGGTCATCAGTGACATAAGATCAAGATAGTGTTTCTCAAATGTTAAGACGAAACTTTAACAATAAACAGAAGTATACAAACGATAATGTATGAACTGTTCACAATGTACGTGACAGAATTCAGATTTTAACTGACCTCTTCTCTTTTCTGCCTCATGAGCCATACAGGGCTTTCCGTGACCGTCAAGATGAGGCCGAGACCAATGCAACTGAAGGCCACGTTTACCCAAACAATAAACTGGTATGTTAGGAACCAGCCCATGATATACGATGTTAGCACTCCAAGACAATAGAATACTACGGGCACTGAAATTATAATTAAAACGGTCTTTTTGTACTGCGAAAAACAAATCTGTTGATAATTTATTAGCTATTGTATGATAACAGATACGGTTAAGAAAACGAGTACTCGAGCTTCAGTAAACAAAGCAACGAACTAATATTTTTTCTCTTACGACGCTTGGTATTTGGCTTAAAGAAATTGGTACTTGAGCGATAAATCCATATGAAGCAATCCATATTGTTCTTGTATTAATTAAATTGTTATACATTAAAGAGTACTTTGTTTGTTTCATAAAACCGTAATAACACTTAGGAGATAATAAAGAAATTGTAGGTCACGAGATAGACACTAAGAAACGAGATGACACAAGACAAAACTGACACTTACTAGTAGCTAATGTGCCTCGAATAGACTCTTCAGCTATCTCTGATATGAACATTGGAGCGTAAACCAAACATGATCCGCACGGGAGGCCACCTATAAATCTCGCTATCATAATCACTGTCGAAGAGGTGGTCAGATCTATTATCACCCATGCCAACTGCAATATAAATCTTAGTCAGAAAGAAGAATTTGACTGCAAATATAGAAGAACGTTTCTCGAAACTGAACTCTTGGGAAACCTTAACAAAGCACAATAACAAACCTGGGGTTTATTAAACGTTGCATTAAAAGATGCTTTAAATGACGCAATTTATTAGCAACTATACTACTCAAAACTAAGTTCAAAGCACTAGAAGAATTGATGATGTAATTATGTTTCCATCGCGGTAATTCTCTCCCTCATTAAATAACAGGTGAATACTATAAATATGTCAGCACTGGATCCCTCTAGATTTACTGAATTACGCTTATCAATACATTGATAAGGTTTTCCGTATCAACAAGAAACGTCTTTAACAAATAATGGTTTTACATCTTTACCAGACTTTTAATTTTCATTTGTTTTTACATCATCTTTTTTATAATATGATTCCACGTAAAGTACTTTTGTTAGTAATAGGTGTTAAATATTAGTTTATTTGTATCTTATAGCAACAGAATTGTTAAGACTCACTCACTGATTGTTAGTAAGATTAGTGCAGTTAGAATAAGTTCAGTTAATATTTGTTAGCATCCGAGCTATTGGATTTTAGTCACAGTAGTGTTACTACTTGACTATACTGATAGGGCAATATATATATATATATATATATATATATATATATATATATATATATATATATATAT
>DWQT01004671.1:0-11023 GCA_018244895.1 Myscelus amystis hages
GAAGTCTGCCAACCCGCACTTGGCCACCGTAGTAGACTACGGCCTAAATCCCTCTCAATATGAGAGGAGACCCGGTCCAGAAGGGGACCACTAAAAGGGTGAAAAAGGAAATTAATAACTTACAAAGTGTTGTTCTGTGAGACTGGCCGCGTCGATGGCTACGGGCGTCCTCATGCTACATTAAAACATCGACGCATTATATCCACATCGCTTAACGAAAATGAACAAAGAAAATCTCCGCAAGCGCTAGCAAACCCTTCCGAAAGATATAGTTAGTGAGATTTAGTAAAAAAAAAACGACACACACAGTCAATCACACAAATATTTCACAAATATCAGCAATAACGTTCAATTCCAGGGTTCTTCCAGGGTGTCTTTTCTAAATCCATCATAAATAGCCCGCGTTTTTCAGTTTAAAGTTACATTTTTATGTTGTATGTGCATATATTACATACACATATACGCATACATTTGATTTTTCGATATCGTTATGTCCATTGTTCGGTATTAGTGCATATGAATATTACGTATGTAAAAACGCTCGGCGCGAATGGTGACTCGATTTATGTCGATTTGAAATTCAGCCGGATTTTACCATCGCTGTGTCTGCTCGCGACTTGTGGATTCGAATTAACGAGTAATATTCAATTAACCACGTGCATAATTCCTTGGAATACTTTTTTGATCTTCCACATGTATACCTACCAATTTCCAGTTTATGTAGTAATTATCTTCTCAGTAAAGACCCAATGTGTCTATTGCGGATAGATCGCGATGATATTCATTGAACAAAAACATGATATTAATATTGAGCAAATGTTCAAAAGGACTAAACATGCTGAAATATTATTACGAGCGGTGACTTCCAAGACGTTCTATACTTTGAACGTTAATAGTACTCCTCTACTGAAAACCCCAAAAAGCACCAAAGTGCTTATCTAAAATCTTCATTACCTAACATCGTGTTTACACAAAATAAGTAATTATTTGCCGTTACATGTTTTTATTTCATTACAGGTTCGAAACGCAAATTACGGCCGAGGAAGAGAACGTATCGTAGGAAAAGAGGTTACTTTTTGTGCCTTTCATACGTAAGATCCATGTCCTTCCTTGTGTATGTCAGTAGACGCCTGCAAAATTATTTTTCCCGAATATCACTCTTTTCACTATTAGCGTTGATGTTGTTCTGTACGTCCCTCCGTTTTTTGTTGTGTGTCGCAATGTGGTATCTTGTTGCTTTTTATTTTTATTTCAATGTTTCCTCCTCTATGTGTATTTAGATTTGATGTATCTTACTCTTCCGTCGATCTCTTAAATGAAGAGTTAGGAGCGGAGGCTTCGTTGTCTTGCTATTAAAGCTAATTGAAGAGATGGCGACTGTGGATTCGAGGCAAACACAGGTTAAATATTTGGTTTATGAGTATCAATATTAGTTTTAAATCCATATGAAATATTGTTTAGGTAACATATGTATTAGTAGTACATACATACATACACGTGTGTAGGAATAAATGGCCGTACATGAGTGTTAAAAAGATCTTGTCATTATTAAGTATGATACAAAATTTTCCTACGTCCATAAGTCATAGTCATGTCACAAGAGGGGTTAACGACCGAGAAAATGTTTCTGTATCTACGGGTACTGAAAATATTTATTTTTTTACTCGCTTCATCTTTCGGTAACGCTAGATAACGAACTTAATAACGCTTTGTAAGCCTCGCGGAGCTTTTGGCAATTAGTATCTCAATTTCTCGTCGTCACTCAGGCTCGATTGGAGCCAACGCCGCCACGTATTACGTTTGTCCTTCGACAATAATTGACAAGTGAAATATCTTAATCAGTATGTATACGTACATTGATCCCGTGTAGAAAATACATTGTGTGATGACTAAACGATGCGTATTAGTCTGACATGACATTTCTGTAGTAACAAAAGCTTTTTCCAATCTGCCGTTTCGCCGCAGGTAGCAAAAGGGGCTGTTTCTGGTTCTGGTTTTCGCTATCGCGAGATAAAATTCCTATATACATATACATAGTGTCCCCTTTATCATAAATTTGATTTAGTCCAGAATGTCGAGACCCTGGCCTAGCAGTTGATGTGGTTTATAATAATGAAGTGTGCAACCAGTTTTCATTCAGTTTCTAAGTGTCATTATATTATAAATTTCAATTAATTGAATCTTAAGTCTAATGTAATGTCTTATGTACTGGGACTTAAGCGTTGAAATATTTTCACACATTCCGACTGTCGTTTCAATAAAAGGATATATGTGAAACTGTCGCAAATCGACAACAGCGCTGTTTGAAAAAAACTGCAGCAATTCATGCCATGTTCAGTAACAGAGTGGATCAGGACATAGGGAATATTCGTACGAGTTCTATTTCAAAAACGTCAAAAATATCCGAAATTCTGTCATACGCGAGTTCGTACCTAATACGAGAACGTGATATCGCAACAATTTTCAAATTCCTCGAGTCAGACTGTGTCCTATGTAGAGAGTGTTGATGTAAGTTGCACCAAAACTGTATCTAAACGAAGATTAAATTCTAAGATCAATAAACTCTAATTATGAAAACATTCCTTTGTTCTGGCAGAGTTTTCAAATGTCGAAGTACAAAAATAGCTATAGTCACGCCTCTTCCTTCATACACGTGGGCAGGGGCACAGGTCTTTTACGGTCCCGATACGCTACTACTGCGATATCATAAAAAATTATAAACATGATTGGAAAGAGATAACGCTATCTTCGTATTAACGATACTATTTCAGTAGAATTAAAACTTAATTCACAAATGTAATTAATACTCTTACGATAATAGCATTATTGCCTAAATGTGAAGCCAGAATCTCTGTGTCATTGTTCTCAACCCCCTATTGTCCTCAGAACGGGAGCGCTTAAGTTCCGTAGTCGCCGCAGTGGCCAATGCTGGGTGACTAGCTTCATGCTTCAGGGAGCATTAATTTTTCATTATTTTATAGGTCTTCGCTGAATGTTTTCCTTGATAACGGTGATAACGCAAACAATTTTATGAAGTCCGCCCCGCGACTGGATTCAACCTTAGACCGTCGAAATGGGAGACTGAGAAGTAAACTCCTCTGTAATCTCACGCTTATTGGAATTGGATTAGAATGATTTTCCCGGCTCTCGAAAAGTGTAGATATCTCTTAAGATACGTCTATCTTAAGAGACATTATATAATCGATATTATATGAGAGATATTATATAAATATTAAATGCATAATCATTATTGCTTTAAATAATCCTCGTTTTAATAACCATCATAAAATTCAAGTTTGATATAAGTTCAAGTGTAACAATAATTTAAACTTCTTGAAATTTAAATTCGTCTGGTCAAATAAGAACTATTACAACCTTGTTTAATTTTGACAAATAGTTAATGGTGCGCCGGCGCAACCTAGTTTGCAAATAGACGAATAAACATCGCATTCGATCGATTTGTAAAAGTATCGCCCTAAAACGTTCCAACATTACTCCCTGCCACTTTATCGATATACACCGATTTTCTAAATCTAATCCTGTTTATAGCATACAAATGTCATTTTTGCGAGGCCGCATGCAAAATACATCGAACTAGTCCACTAAGGGTACAGGTACATGTGCTTATTTGTAGCACACAGTGTCCACGTACTTTTCTATGAAAAAAGAATGCTTACATCTTACACTTTGCTGCACAAGACTAGCATGCTCGATGCTTTTTAAGCCCGAAGCAAAAATAGATATTTTATAAGTTGGATGTGTCTCTTTATTCTCTTAATGTATCTCTATCTCACTGTGGCATATTGGCTCTTAAAGGAGAGGTCATTTCGATGAGTTGTTTCGCTTGTACTCGTATTTCTAAGACATGCATAACTGTGAGCTCAAGAACTTCAAAATAACATCAATATTTCTAACGTCACCAAGCGGGATCACCGCTAATTAAAGAAAAATATCTCATTTCTCTTTCAAATTAAATGATTTGCGTATTCAAACATAACACGAGTTACACACGTATATTATACTCCTTACTCGTACTCATAGAAATGGAACGTTTCCGTAATCTCGCACTGGGATTCTCTAGTTACTATTGTACAGATACAACACGTGTACCCAAAAAATTTAGGCCCACGACAAATACAGAAAATCATTAACCCCGCGTTTTCCGAGTATCCAGATCTGAAGGAGATCACATTCTACAGGAAAACGTGGAAAACTCCTTATGTTATACAAAAATTCGATGACCCATTTTTAGCTTTTTGATATAAATCCGCTTCTATAACGTATTGGAGAAGTAATAAGTGTTGTTGCTGCCTTCGGTATCCAGACAGAAAATTACATGACATGCCTCTTATTTCAGCTATCTCATTAAATCATAGGACGTAAAGAGATCTGTTAGAGTCAATTTCGCCATTATACCTATAAAAAAATTGACAAATGGCTAAATTATTTGCCCCAAAAACTCGCTTCCAATCGCAGACTTATTGTGAGTATCAATAAAGTTCACAGTGAATATTCGAGTAGAATTATTCCCGTGTAATTTTTTACATTGGCGGTTATAGGCTGTGATTGGACGAGAACTTCAGAACAGTTGTGGAGGGCAGACCGCGCAGGTGTATTAGCCACCCCGGCTGGCCGAATGCGCCCTTACCAATAATTTGAGTTAGTTGCGAATTTGCATCTCGTGCAACGCGCTGCTCCGACCGTCGCGAACCTTAGTCTCTCCGTAGAGCCCGATACACTGTTGAGCGGGAAACAAGTGTCCCGCTCCGCGCCGTAGCTCGCTAGTATTTTTAAGTTTATTTGGAACTCTGTGATTTGTGAGTTCAGAATCAGTGATAATACTTTTTTTTTGTTCTCCACATCGTCCCTCCGGTTTCCGAGTTGGCTACAAAAGAGAAGATTGCCGCAAGTTGTTGATACAAAATCAGGTGGCTGAAATTTAAATTTTCGAGCCGCGAACCTAATTTTGTTTCAACGACGATCGGGCTACCCCGGTTGATTTCGCGTTAAATTTTACGTTTAACAAAACTGTTTAACCGTAGTATTTACGTGAAGTCAACACGGTTGCGGGTTTGTATGAGCTTAAATACTTTTGCCTATTTTCTAGTAATACAATTTCCGTAGTTTTAATATGGTCGGTTAATATTCCTGTGCGCCTCTTTATATTTTTGCATCAGTAAATATTTCTTATATTTCATATTTAAAACTTCGATGAATTAAAATAGTTTTTGCGTTATCTGTATTTAAAATTTCAAAATTAATTTTGAGCATATAATTTATAATACGATAGTCCTAAAACGCGCGTGAAAAATTTAATCGGCGCGCGTAAGTTAATAACGAAGTGCCCGTAGCTACCGCGGTCTACGGCCGCCGCCGATATGTGACCGCCATTCTCTCACAAGGCCAAGTTCAAACGGGGATTATCGTAGACGTCCACTTTTCCTAACACTTTCCGTACTATTCAGCGAACATTGTTGGGGCGTTTCATAGTTTGAAGGTGTTCCGTGATTTTGTGAAGTTTAGAATAATTATAAGATGATTGTGAATCGTGTTATTTTTTATCGGTTACTTAGACAATAATCTTCTCATATACGGTATTGCTTTGATTAATAAAATTTACAGATTAGAAGGAGTTCTGTTGTTAAAGTGACACCCATAATTTAAATAGAATTACATAATTTTCAAAACTAATTACTCATGTAAAAATTGTAAATATTAACATTACATTAGCGTAAATTACGTCCTTTACTTATATTAGTTGCAAAGTAACGTACGAATTAAAACATTAATTAAAGACCCACTGTTGGGATTGGGTTATTTATATCCGTTGGGGAATGCCTAAAGTATAAATAAGGGAATAACTAATTTATTTGTTACTTATATTGCATACATTGTAAATACGGGCCTTTTCCTAAAAGATGGAATTATTTATAACTATTATTTAAAAGGATGTGTTTTAATGTTTCCCTACTCATAGGTTGCGGTATTTAAGCCATATTCATGTTAGTTATCTTCATAAAAATATATAGTTGCCGGGTCAATTTCAAGGCTTGTGTAACAGACTCATCTCGCAAGGTCGTGTCATTTTCCTTGGTCTTGATTATATAGCACTACTAATATTAGTAGCAGTAATACACGTTCTGTGTTTAATATAGGTACTAGGAAGTTAATTATTATTACCAATAATTTTCTATAAAATTGACTGAAGTAACTAAAGATATTTAGAATAAGTTAAGAAATACAATTAATAAAATACATAGCTACTATGTTAAGTTTAAAACAGGTAGAATTTCAACATGCTGATGTAAAAACTAATTTTATATGTGTCTTTACAATTACGCCCATATTTCGTTGGCATTGGCGTAGAGCATAAAACACGAGTTAGTAGACTTTAGGTAAAACCCATGATCAGGAGGGGCCTATTCATCCACCAGGATTTCTAATTTCCTGAAGAGTACGGAATTCATTTATGGATTACCCAAGATTAGTTTTACAAGTACCTGTTTAGTAATTTGATTATATATTTATCATCTATTTGATTTTTTACACATTTTTTGTCTAGTTTGGGAGCAGATGATGTAGCGGTTTATCCTAAAATCTATTATTAGTAACTAGCGGCTACCCGCAACTTCATTTGCGTAGTTAAAAGAATTTATTTTGTTCACAATAACAGCGTTATTGCGCCCGTAGCGATATTTATATTCCGTGTTATTTCGGGAAAATAAGCTATTGTCAGCGAAAGAAGTCTTTGTCGCTTTCCAGCCCTTTTCCGTGACAAAAACCGTATCAATCCGTTGCTCCGTTTTGACATTAAATATGGACAAAGAAACACTTTCGCATTTATGATTTTAAGTACTAGTATATACTGGATGTAATCTCACTCATGTATCACAGACAGCGTTACCACAACTAAACTGCGTCCGAGTTTCTTTTACGACAGTCACTTGTTCATAACCACTGGATATTTTATGGTTTTCATCCGAGAGACCATCGATTGTAATGTACCAATTCGTTTTATGATTTTTTATCCTTTTAATTGTATTTGAAAAAATATAGACAATTTAAGCGCTTTAAAATACTGTTCAAATCTACGTAACGTATTAAAAAGTAATAAACTAAATATGGTTATTTTGGATATATTTATTACGACCGACATTTATTATCAACTCGGATTATCAATAGAGCACTTACACCGGATTCAAAGGCTAAGCTTTTTTGAAAATAACGTTCTATTTAACATTCACTACCCGAATATTGGCGTTAACTTAATAGAGATATTCCAAGGTGGAAGACGCAGTTTCAATAACGCTCGATTAATAATTATAATGATAAATTTATCGGAACATTCTCGTCAGCCAGGCGGTTTGACATTTAATTATCATTTCCAATAACAGTTGTATGGCTGTCTCATTTGCGATAATTTAAACTGGAAGGTCGTCATATTCACGTGCTTTGTTCAACGGCTCTCATGATGAGTAAATATTGTACGAAATAATAATACAATTAATATCACATTAGCGGCGCTTGTTTACGAACTTGTAACAATGTTTGTAAGTATATTACTCGATAGTGAAATATTCGATGGATGCGCATCATGCGTAGTGGTGCTGACTAAAGCTATTACGGATATTATCAATTCGGTGTTTCGTTAAAAACTCTTGTTATCTTAAGAAACAGCACAGACTTATAGAATTACAAAGCAAAATCATGAGAGGTCACGGAACGCCCGACAAATGTGGAACAACGAAATTGGAGGTTGTTGAAAAAAGAATTTGTAATTAAAGAAATCCGATGAACAAATTTGGCTTAAAAAGTTGGAGCTTTATTAATAGAAAGCCAATGAAGTATAAAATATTGAAATACACACACTCCAAGAGTGCCGGCGAAAAAGAGTGTGACGGCATAGAAAAAGCCAGGCCTTTGGCTGTCACGACATTTCCATCAGCCGTGCCATGAAAAAAGATCCTTCATGGTATCATATCAACGTGATATTTCTGTTTCTCGTATCTGTATTCCTCTGTCCCCGGAAACATTTCAAAGGTTTAAGGTTTAAGGTTTATTCAATTATATCATTTACTAGCTTTTTGCCCACAGCTTCACTCACGTGGGATACACCATTTATGTAAAATATAAAAATAATAGCGTTATTTCTAGACTTCTGAAAGATTGTAGAGTAAATATTCTGTATTTATGTAATCTTTGGAAAAAAATCAAGTACATAATGCTACACATTTATAGTTACGTAGTTAAGTTCATTTCTAATTAAAAATAACAAACTCGTTTTATTCCCTATCCCGTAAGAATTACCGAAAATCCTTTCTTATCACTGGCCTACATTACATACCTAATTTACATATGTGCAAAATTTATGCTCTGTAGCTTTAAGGGTGTTGTAGGCAGGGCGATGATTAGTGAATCAGACAGAAAGTATATTTTTATATATTCGATTAATTACATGATCACTTGATTATGAAGAATTTACCCTGAGATAAATAAGTGAGAGCTATTTAAGAAACCGCGTAGATTTCTGAATGATGTTCACTAAGGCGTGTTGTTTGCCTACCCGCCCTTAGCTTACTTGAACGTAGGAGATTCTGCTTCCTACGACCGGTAGAAAACGATAGATTTCTTTATCAATTACTATATTACTTGCCGTATCCTCCGCCGACAACTCTCATGCTACAATTATATTTCTCACTCGTGTCTCCAAAGCCTCGTATAGGACACAAGTTCAACAATTATAGGTACGAAAAATAATCTATTTTCACATACAATAGAAATCAATATACAGGTAACAAAGAATGGAGGAGGCGTTGCGTCTTATTGTTCTCGCGACACGTGATCCGGCGCCTGTAGGGCCGCCCTTGTCGAGGTTCATACATCACTTATGTATGTGTATACTGCAGCAATTATTTACGCGTGAACTACACTACATGTCTACTTGCTACATCAAAATACGAACAATACAAGGACTGATTGTCCTAATGCTATAATATAATACTGTTATTGTTGCTATTAATTATTGTGGAGTTCGGTGATAATTGCATTTTAAAGCACATTTAAAATTATCACCATCTCATAGCTATTGTCCTTAATCATTAAAAGCCGAACCGAGCTGGCTACGTTTGTCCTCTTTTACCGACCCTTCTATTGTTCCACAACTCTCTGTCCCCTATGATAGTCGAAGGCTTATAAGCCATAGTGTACCGTACTGGCCAAGTGCAGATTGAATCTTCCAGAAACTTTATAATTTTACTTATTTTTAACATACTTAAAGGTATGCAAGGTTTGTTTACGATATTTTCCTTCGCTATTATAGCGATTGATATTCAGATTTTAGACTATAAAACGTACGTAATAACTCAGAGGTGCGTACCAAGATTTGATTTATTACCTCCCGAGTTTGACTGAATTTGAACGCCTCTAGACTACCACCGCTTGTCATTTACAATTAGCATTAGTCGCATCTTCAATTAACGTTTGAAATATCAATAATTCTACTCCCACCACTAATTTATTTATAAAGTAATAATACTATAGCAGAATGTAATATAAAGCAATGCTTATAAATGACTCTGCATCCTCTCCAAATCACTACTGCTTGGACATGTCTAGTCCCTATTTGTATTTTTAATAGAAACGGAATCAACAGTTTTTTTTAAGCAAACGCGTACTCCCATCTAAAGCGTCTGGAGTACACTCGATGCAAAACATGCACTTAAAACATCAAAGTTGCGGCAACGTGGCTCCGTTCGTAGCACGTAGTAATTATCAACGTAGCAAAAGTCTACGAGTTCTAATAAAGTCGCATTGCCAGTATTAATAATAAAATTGTAATTGGTTGTAAACTGAAAATAAAAAATAGAAAAAGATAATAAAATAAAAAAAAAATTCGCCTTCACTTTCTCTATTTATTTGGTTAATTTCATCAGGCATATAAATAATTATTAAAAAGTAGTGTTATAAATCTGATCAATAAGTTACGCAACTTCATGAATAGAACTGTTAGTAAAATTAGTTAAGTTTAAAACTACTAGCACGAGTGTGGATAGTACTGGCTAGAGTCTGTTCCATTTGAAGTTAATCAGAGATGCGTCACAGCACTTGACGACTCAGACGGTCGCATCTAGTGAACACGTGGATCGCCACTCACACGTATCGAACTTTAACGCTCTATTTTAATAATATATGTTTATTGTTATATACTCATATGACAAACCTCTGCCACCTATCAAATGTAAAGTATTCAAAAGTATTATATACTTATTTTCCTCTAATATACGTACACAATAAAAAAAAATAAAAAAAGGTAAAATAAAATAAAATAAATACACAAATAAATTGGGTGTATAAAGTAACTGGGTGCAGAGTGACTGATCAAATCAGTATTATTTCTATTCCGCAACGAAATAAATATCTCTTCTTCTATTTTCTTTATTCCTTCATCTCCCTTTGTTCACTGCTGTCGTAGCGGAAGCGTAGCAGTGCACAATATGAAATATTGGGATCTAACAAGGATTTTTTGCATGTTTTACTAAAAGTAGCAGACGCAGCCGTATCTATTACACCTGGTTCTCGTATCTGAAATTAATAAGCTATCAGATAGATTTTGAGTCAGGCATAGATTTTGGTTGAATAGTGTTATGTTTCGTGTTTTATCTCGTGGATTGAATCTTTTGTTTGATACATACACAACCATTACGCCAGGTCCCTAAACGGGTAGGTAGAAAGCACCGAGTGCCAAACATCTCTTTCCTTTCAAACCTGTCGTGCTTCATTCACATCCATCACTCTCTTTATGCATACACGCCGATTTCGGAGACTTTTGTTTGATAACTTTCTAATCCAATTAAAATCATAATTTGAATTCCAACATTTTTAATACCCTGCTATTAACTGCGCCAGTCAAGTCTATGCGTACCAGCAGCTCTATGAATGCATTGTGCCCCTAATGTTTAATGAACCTCATGCTTTTAATACGCACCGTGCAACTTCAGCGCGTGGTTCGTTTTCAGGGGGTTCG
>DWQT01004672.1:0-11020 GCA_018244895.1 Myscelus amystis hages
AATTATATTCTGTAATCAATTCCGAATTACTATTGGTGATTTTTTCACGTCATTTAAACGGCTAAGATAATTTCACAAAACTTTACGGCAAAGCGAGTATCGATATCTTGGTAATTTGTTAGCAACACGTCCGAATGAATCAATAGCAAACGGAATATTACACAAGTCGCTAGCGGCACTCTGCAGTCGGTAACTGATACACGAAGGAAAGCGACATCGGGCTGCGGTGCAGACGGTACCGGGCGGCGGTAGAGGGGCGGCTCGGGTGCGCCGGGAGCTGGCGGGCCGCTCACCTTGTCGCGGGCATTCATTCATATTATGTTAGCCGACAATTCTACTCGTGTAAATGGTGTTATTCGAAACCGTTCTATCAATCGTAAGTGGTAGACGCTGAGTCGCCTTGTAGGAATCAATGATATAAGTTGGAATGAGGATAACTGTACTCGTAACATACCACCACACTGCTCCAGTGCGGATTGGCAATGGCCTTGTCACCAATTGTCTATCGGATGTTTCCAACTGCCTGTAGGCCTTCGATGAAATTTAATAATTATGGATTTTTGCACACGCTCTCCGAATCACTAAAATGCCCCTGAAAACATGGATGTAGTAGGCATTACTCTCGATGAAATCGGAACTTTAGATCGTGGCCGAGGTTACTGCACCTAACAGATTGCTTGCATTCCAATCGCAAAGATAAGAACTCTTTCGTAAGATATTACTTTATTGTGCTTTAATATAATACTTAAGCCTTCAAAATGCAGTAATACATGTTTATACATATGTATGTATGTACGTGTGTAACGAAGCGTAACTAATGTAGCTAACACGAATTTAAGGAACAATGTTTTTGATATCATTGTTTTTAATAATTATCAAGTTTTTTACGATTTCCTTTCCGAATTCATATTTTTTTTATTTAATATGGAATAAACAGATGGAGCAAAAAGTAATAAATCATTTAATGTTACGCAAACGAAAAATTGTTCGATTAATGAAATGGACACAATGAACCTTGACTGACCTGAAACCATGTGGCAACATGCATATAAAATGTATACTTTTCACACACATAGCTTAGGAAGCATTGATAATACTTGTTAGAGGTATTACTAGCATAAAGCCAAATCTAACAATGAATTTTTATTAAGAGCTCTAAGAAAACAGTAATATTTTTAACTTGCATCACGAGGAATAAAGAAACCATAAATTTAAAATTCGTTGAACTTTCCTTCGAGTCCCTTCGCCGCTGTCTCAATTAGCTGCAATGATCATAAATCTATCATCACCAACGAGATAATCTCCCCAATTGCCAATTGGTCAGTCAACTAACGACAATAAGTCTGGCCAGGCGCAATGGCCGCGTCCTGCACGGCGACCGCTCTTCCCGGGTCGACGCCCCCGGCTAATTGGAAATGGATCTGTCACGTCCCTGGCTAATACTATCGATACTGCACTTGTAATCATGAATAGCAATTGCCGACAGGGCAAGGCCGAGATAAAGGCCGAGAGCTTAGAAAGCGAGGATTAAGGGTTTAATTGTGTTACACAGATACCTACTTAGTTGATTCAAGTAATGCTTTAGCTATAATCAAACGCTAGCCATTTCTCCACATACTGGTTTCTTAGATACAAGGAATATGTGCATTGCAGTGAGTCATGTATAAGTTAAACAGTCTGTTTATATACATTTGCTGCAGTAGATGTTGATAGCTGTAATACGAGTATACCTTTCATACGCCCTGGTAGTTAGTTTCGTAGATCTGTATGTTCAGTCTCGTCTATCAACAGTCAGTTTTGCAAATTAGGCCGTTTCTTCGCATGGTATAGAAGCTAATTTATCGTCCACTTCCAGAGTCGTTAGTTACCGCATGATTGTGGAATGGGACCGTCCTAACGAACGGCCCATAAATTACTTAATTCTAGGCGCAGCTAGAGTATGTCATCGTTTCGGCAATTTTTCACTTATATGTGTAATGGCTTCATGACCAAAGTGATGTCACCTCCTGTCCGCTGGCCGCAGCACAATGAAGATTCATTGACGCAGTCACGTGATTATCGATGTCCTGTCCAAATTTAACTGGCTTTACAATATAGTGACCTCATATGTAATTTGCCTTGCCAATAATTATCTATGTGATTGGTTTATTGGTATTCATGGCCATAGAAATCGTTGCAAATACTTCAGTATTTTAATGGCAGTTAATACGGGGTTCCCTTCTCATCCAAGGGAGAAAAATATTATCAGATTATATGAAGTGAAAGGAAGAAAGAATATTGACCTCGGAGACATTGATCGAGAATATACTTAGCGTGTTAAGTTTGATCGAAGCCAGACGACAGCCATGGAAACAGATCGCGTGAGACATTGGCGCTGGTCCCGGATGGTACTCGATCAATAACCACTCCTGGAGACGCATACAATACCTTAACGCCTGATAAATGTAATTGATTGTGTGCGCTAATCCTTTGCGCTCGACTGGATATGGGTATTCAGAATGTCAGACCACTGCATATGTGGCACGACCCATGTCTCTGCAACGTCTTGTATATTCATCGCTTCTTTTTACAGATAGTGGTGGTTTGATGGTTAAGGGCTTAGTGCTCATTAAACATGGATAATTAATTATACTGGATTGCTACACTATGTGTTATTGATTTAGCCTGCATTTATTATTTGTTACAATGCACGGTTTATCTATTACTTCTTACTATTAAAAGTTCGTGAGTTCCTGTTTTATTTATCCGTAGGAACTCAGCGGAAAGGTGAAGATTCTCATTTATTATTATTCCCTCCTGTTGTACTGACATGTAAGGGAACGAAAGGAAAAGCTGTCATGATTTTCCTGGAGCGTTCCGAAATTGGAGAGAAACATGTCTCCCTACATGGATTCCTGCATCTTTATTCATAAAGCGGCGCGAGCGACGCATTTCCGATGTGGGCGGTCAGCAGTCGAAAACTACGCGTCGTACGCGAACTACAAATGTGCCGGATTACCGAGAGGTAACCCTTGGGCACAACTAATTTCGCTATGCCGACCGCTAACCTCGCTATGCCGCTGATTGCTTCTGAATGTATGAATTATTCAATTACGGACCTATTGTTTACATTCCATTCGTGTGATTACTTATCATTTTGTAACTCCCAAATTATTTCGCTTAAGTATGGATCGATGAATTACTTAATTATATCATCGGCGGTATAAAAAATACAAGTCGGAGTTCTCTACAGATAGTTTTAATTTTATCGTAATTAATATATCGCAATTTGAAATAACAGTTTTTGAAGTTTTTTAATACTTTGTAATTTATCGCTTGCTCGATCCTAGTTCCTTCCCCGACATTGACAGGATCTCGGTGCGGGACGATTATCCAATTAAGGAGTCGCCGGGAGCAACGCACTCCCTTGAGAACTTGAGATTCCTCAATGCCACCATGCCGACTAGAGGGCTCTGGGAATGGGGAACGATCTCAAACAAAGGAGCTAATTTTCTGCCGTCGTGACCGAACCGCTGAAATTCATTTCGTTTTCCGACAAACCTCTTGAAATGATCATTTGGATTTGTCCTTCAGTTTTACTGGCGTTACGCCTCAGTAATAATAATAACTTTATAATAGTTATATAGACACTATTCCAAAGGTGTGGCTTGATTGTGCTATCTACATACCATGTATAATGAGTTCATAAGAAACTGAAAACATGACGACCATAGCGCTAACACGTTTTCCAATCATGTATTCGCATTGCGCCGATAATGAACTTGCAGCACAAAAACAGCAGCGAGCCATCGCTATAGCGTAATTTGCGTAAATGGACGATTTTCTTGCGCCCGCTCAACTTGACCTATTCGGTGGCGCGCGTGGGCGCACGACGCAGCCGGTACCCCGCGCCACGTGCGGCCGCCGGCCCCGAGCTTCGCACGTCGTAATATTCTCTATTCCGTGCACGTGGAAGCTCTTAATGGCATGCATCATTCATCGAAGTATTGCCGATCTCGAGGAGTACTGTACATCGTAATGTAGTCTCTAGAGCACTTCGCAAGTGATGGTGAAGTGTTGCGCTGCGACTGGAGGGATGTTGCCGCTCGCGTCGAGAGCGCTCGGTGCGAGGAAATCGAAACAATCAAGTCTGTGTATTCGAACAACAATCGTGAAAGAACCGACACAAACAGACTTGTGAGGTATTCAAGATTACATCAAAGGAACGGTTTATCAGTTCGTTAAACCTACAGTTTCATAATGATTGACATCGTGAGAATAATTATTTCGTACTTTAATGGAACTGGTTCGGATAACTGAGCCTTGTGTATTTGGATAACGATTAGAATATCGAATAAATTAACATTAATGAATACCAATAGTCGTGCGAAAACTGAGTAACGAACTCGAATAAATCATAATGGAACATATTATATTACCCTGCAAATTGTAATTATGTAAATAGCATCGAATAAAAATGATTCACTTCCAAAAAATGGTTTTTAATAAAACGATCAAAAGTTTAAAAACAAACTATGGAACAGTTTACAGCTTTGATATCATTACATGACAAACCGCAGCGAATGGCAGCCGTCGTAATATGTCTTCCCGCTGAACTTCCATCTTGCACGGTAAAGCTGGCAGACATTGTTCATTAAATATTGAACTGTATGCATTCACTACTTAAAGGTTTTTTTGGCGTGGCTTATTGGGTTTCATGCAAATTATTGGATAGATGAGCAGAATCGATTTTTATGTGGTTTCCGTGTTATTGTGGTATCAAGGGAGCGGTGCCGGGCCGTCCCGGGTCGTTTTTATTTACATATTTACTACGCTTTAAGACAGACTGCACGGTAAGCGGCTATTGACTGACATTTTTCTTTCTGTTTGTCACGCATATTACAATTTTACGACAATCACGATCTGCTCAAGAACGATATACCAAATTGAATGTGGATACATTTTGACTGTTTTACCAATACAATTTCTTTTAAAGGACCCCAATATTCGTATCATCGGTTTTGCCACTTATTCTGTTAACTCAGCTCATATATGAGAGGTTATTTATCCACAGTATATGCAAAATAAAACTTAAGACCAGACAATGGCAGAGAAAAAGAAAAAAGGAAAAAATACACAATCGTGACGGAAACACTGACTTTTACTGGATTCAAATGTCCATTTGTGGAGGCTGCGGCGGCGATCAAGGCGGTCACGGAGTCAGTACACTTGGTCTTCACGACGCGCGGCACACGGCATCGGTTTTAATTGTAATCAAAAGCTTTGTTCAAGATAAACAGTCCTCAAGTCACTCTACGTGAATGGAGCACTCACGATGTCTCTCCGGCCCTCTTTTTCCCAGATATGAACAAGAACAAGCATTAATCAAAGACTAATGACACGTGTCCTCAAGTATGTGTAACAGATTATGAATTTTAGTTTGAGTGCTTGTTTTTCGGTACTAACCGCAATTTCTGAATTAGCATTACAAATTATGTACTTGTCATACAAAATAAGTTTAAATAATGGTACGGGTTTAATAAAAGAATTCATTTCTTGAATGCGAATAAAGTTTGCATTATGTAGGTTCGGATAAATCCGCACGTGCGGCAACTCCCGAGCGGCGCCGATATGGGCAGCGTCTGATGTGATGCCGCAACTCCTTTTTGCTCATCCTTTGCCGCCAGCGCGCGGAGTTCAAGGCTCGATGCCTTATACGAACCCGGACGTTGTGGAAACAGTACGTCGCCGATTGTGTTACGATAACCGGCTCTCCGGAGACTAGCTACAGACTTAGACCAGTGCTCGCTTGTTCGAAACTCGTCTACGTACAACAGTATCTGAAGCTGACAATAAATATTTATGGTATCTAATATAAAGCAAGCAAAGAAACGATGTTTCTGAACGAAATATTTTCTCTGGCGTCGCAAAAACATCCACTCGACTCCCTTAGCAATTACTTGCAGAACAAAATGATGCTAATAGACGGCCCATTTAAATAAGCACCTGTCATAATTAACGCTCTCGCTCGGATCTGCCGCTTTGTGCTTTAATTGCGAACCGTCATACAATCGTCGTTTCTTTTCATTCGTTTCTGAAGAAAAATAAACAATGCAGCCCTTGTTGGACATGCAAATGAGCTCCGAAAATTGGTTTCTAACATGCCTGCCCATTGTATTGCTCGCTTCATATTAACTTCGAAGGCCGATGGAATATTTCTAAATTTAGGAACAAGGTCCACTAAAAAAGTCATTAGGAATGATGTCACTGTCAAATGAGCCCATCATGCCTCGATGATAAAATATTTAAGCTAGCGGAACAAGAGTTGATTAGATTTAATGCAACATCATGATTTCTGGCCATCGCCTTGAAGGCTTTGATTGTGTAACAAAATGTCGTTTGCCAATGCGCTGTTCTCTTTGTTACAGATTTGTGAGCCATCATGGCATACTACCGGTGTGGTCCAACGGCGATCGGGAGCAGGGCGTCCTGGTCGGTGACGAGCACCATGGAGCCCAAGAGTTTCGAGAGGCCGCTGAGCGGTAACTTTGATAGAATATTCAATGCCTTCGAAAGGACCAATGCGTTCGAGTACGTCCGGAGCACGTTCGAGTGTAAGGAAGAGGACGAAAGACACGTCGGACACGGCGACATAGTGGTAAACAGGAAAATGAGTAGCAGCTTCGAGCGGGCGGACTGCGCGCTGGCGGCGCAGACGCCGTGTTCAGATGATGAGGATTTCTACAGGGAGAAGATCCTGTACTCGCAGGCGAGGCAGCTCTTTCCTCTCCAAGAAGATCTGGCTGACTGGATTAATAAAACTATCGGTGAGTGTAATAGAATTTGTAATCGGTATAACAATGTAAACATGATGCGGTTAATCGTTACTAATAATAACAAGTACTTTTTCACAATATGGAAATATGCTCAAATAGACGCCAACTTTCAGTCCACCGCTATTCTTGAAACAAAGAAAGCGACAGTGTCACAGAACAAGCATAGAATGTGTTTTCAGACGCGTTTTCTCGATTCGTTCCACGACGAATGTCGCCCGCTCCGCTGTCACGGACACTGCGGAAATTGGCGTCGCCAGTTTCTCCGAGCCAATATTCGTTACAGTAATTAGGCGATAGTCTCATATCCGTCTGCGAGTACGTTACATACAATACTCCATCTTCCATCGTTCTGCTTGAGCAAGCGTATCATGAGTTGTGATTTTTTTATCTATTCAACTCTACTCGTTGTTGCTTGTTCCCCTCTTACGTTACTCATGTCACGTTCACTGCTGGTTTAACGTTATGAATGTTTCACCTTTTCCGTTGTACCTATGATTTTTGTTATGAAAAGTACAGGGCAGTTAAATGGTTCTTCAACAAAATAAATATTAACAACATGTGCAATATCGTTCATAACATCGCCGCGTCCGGTGTTTGAGGTCCGTACATAACAATTGGACACGTGTAGTAACAATTGTATCATCGCTCCATATTTGTGTGGTTTTTGTGTCATGTTGCCGGCGCGGCGTGTGGGAGTGCTCTAAGGTACTTGTGGCATCGTCTTCGAGTAACGGATCACAATTGTAACCAAACTGTGACCCACCACAAATGCTACGCCGGCACGATTAGCGTCATCGACGTTATGACAAACCTAAGAAAACTTACGTATAAGATTTATTGTCGAGTTTTGCCTGTCCAAATCGCGGTCACAGTGAGACAAGTCGAATTCCTCCATACATGTTTTCGTCGCCTGCAGATAAATAATGAGGTTTTAAACGACGTGTTGGTATACGAGCGCGCAATGACATATCGTTGTCCACTTTAATTTAACGCTTCGATGAATTCGGAATTTTTTTGTACGTTTTAATTAGTCGGTTACAAAACACAAAAAAATACAGGTTAGAATTTTTTCATATCATATTAAATAATAGTATCGGCCGCAAATGGATTGTGACCAGACTAAGTAGACCATAAAAAAGGTTGCCTAGTGGGAGAGTTGATGGCGTTAGTTGCGTACCAGAGGGTGAGATACATGCTTACTGTGATTTGCTGATATACATATTATTCTTTTGCTTTAAAGCAAAGTACCGTATATAGTAGTATTATGTGATAATAGATTTCTGTCTGTAAACGCAAACCCCCTTTTCCCGGTATTTGCTTGCAATCAAATCGGTGACCAATAATGTTTCAACGGTCAAAAACCCTTCCAATTCAGCACTCCCATGTCAGACGATTTGTGACTGATAACAGACAGAACTTAATATAACATTATTGTTGATGTCGTGTGCCGTTGAACATTCTATTTCCGGCTAATAATTTTTATAGAGAGGCGAGACTAGTTTCCAGAACCCCATTCCCTTCATATACGTATATCCTCATTTCCCTCGCTAATGGATCCACGCTTTTAACTAAAAGATGGAATTAGAATTGCAAGTGTGTAGAACACGCAACGTCTGTTGTTTTGACGTGTAGGTGATGAGGAAATGTCTCCTGAAACAGGAACCATACACTTAAGCTTTGCTTCAAAATTAACTCTTTTACCGTAAATATCGTTCATTTCCTAATTAATGCTTATATTTTGCAATATTTTTTGTATTCGAATTTCGTAGAAATAAATGTTTACACACTATTGTGGTACAACTTAATGTAATAGCTCCTAAATTACCATGATAGCCTAAGGCATGTACATAGCCAAAATGTATGACTTACAGACATTAAGCATATGTTTACACATTATTAAGGATTTCATAAGGAATAAAACAATTTGAATTGAAATTGAATTGAATACCTCGAATCGGAAACTGAATTATTTATTTCATAATACACACGTATATGTTTCCCACTGTTATTAATTACACACTTTAGGATTTACGTAACCCAACAGTACATAAAGGTTAACTGGTAGCTCTGTCAATATACAATACGTAGATCGGTAGGAGCCGCGACCCACGCGGCGGCTGCCACGTGCGGTCATTTGTATCACGACATGTCGCCGTCGAGGCTGTTATGACTATTAGGCAACTTGTAGTAACGTTCATATATTTCGTAGTAACCGTGTGATCGGCTCGTTTAAGTACAGATTAAGCCATTCGCTCGTGCTACAGCTAGTCACAGCTAGTCCGTACAACCCTTGAACTCTAACTTCCGAGTTGCAGGCTATCAATGACTAGCAATGGGATTTAACGAATGCCGTGTAACCCACTTGCTAATATCGCCTAATCGTGGCCTGATGGTCAGTGTTATCTAGCTGAGTCAGTTAGGTAATTGCTATGTGACAACAGTAAGTGGACATGTCGGGGCGGCCATAAAACGTTCAACTAGGTGTAAATGATTTACAACAATGAATGGTTGCACACCGCGGCGTCTCCCACGCTGCGTACCGCCGCCACGTGCGAATAATTTCGAGCCCAAATTTATGGCTGTTTTGTACAACACGCCTTTTAGTATACACGACGTGAATAAACTCAATCTAAATTACGGGTCAAGGAATTCAAAGTACACAGATTCTGCCCCTACGACAGCTCCATTAGTTCGGGTTACTGTGCTGTCGAGAATGCCAGCTGTCCCAACCAGGCTTCTTAGGTTTTAGTTGTAGACACCTGACGGACGGTGAGTAACGCAAAGCACAATTGATGCTGAATTTTATTAAGCTCGGGTTTTATTTATGGTTTAATATTATAAATATAAGGTTTAAGTATGTGTAATCAGAAATCAATACAATATACAATATTTTAGTTCGAAACAGTGCTGGGAGTTTTTTTTCTGTTGCTTTATTTCGAAGCCTCGCTTGTACAAAGCCGATGGAGATTAACAAAATATGACATTAAATGTACATACTCGTATCTAAGTACATCATAATGAATGAAACAGTTTCAGTTTGGATCTAATCTTGACAAGGTCGTACAGCCGTCGCGTCGTTGCCTGGCAGAGGTCTCGCGGTCGTCAGCCGGCTCCCGTCATATTTGACTCACGCCGCATGCATCTCGAGTTATCTATCACGCCGATTGAGACAAAAACATACCTCGCGGACTCTGCATAGCGCGGCGGGGCGCGGGGGGCTGTCTACCGCTATAGCTGGGTGCGCATGCAACATGTTTGCCAATACTGTTACCATGTCTTTAAGGATATCTTGTATATTTTGATTGACTGTATTTTGTGTGCAAAGGTATGTGGGAGAAAATAATATGTTTATTATCTACCGCATTACTTATTACAAGTCTTTATCTGTATGATGTCTATTTATTTGTGTTTATACACACAAATTGTATTAATATCGGCTCAGCTCCGACAGATATCAGGGATAATAAATATTCGTATCTAATGTAATATCTTCAGGTGTTTGTACTAGAGTATGTAAATAATAAAAAAAAACGTGGCTAGACAATTCAGATGTCTACGACTTAACAATTAATTATTTATAGTACGATATCTCTTTTCTATTTTTACGAGATACTTACATATATGCTAAGTAAATACCGATACTCCGATTTAGATTTACCTTTATTGCTGCTGCCTGCTTTTTTTCGTAAATGCCCATGATTTGCCGAAAGCGATCCAGCTATGCCGACTAAACGAAACGAAAGCACGCCATCGCCGGCTATAAAGGGAAGCTAAACAGACGAGCAGATGTTACGTATTCAGCTAATTAAATATAGATTGTGACGGTAAGTAATGCGCGCTACGATGCTTGTATGTGGGTTACACGTCCCACATAAACATACATAATGGGCACTACTATTGTATGGTTGGTTTTTAAACTACAGTTTGGCTAATGGTCAATGACCTTTGTAATATATGAGAATTGTTGCAAACAATCTTTATATGCGTCACTCTGAGATATGCAGTTAACGGTCAGCATTCTTAATGTAAGGTTGATGTCTTACACTCGGTTGTAAAATTAATACCAAACGTATGTGTATGCAGCTTATACAAATCGACTGAAAATTAATTTTATGTAAACGGTAAAAGAAATCTACTATATATATAAAACTCAAAGGTGACTGACTTGGTGATCTATCAACGCACAGCCCAAACCACTGGACGGA
>DWQT01004673.1:0-11020 GCA_018244895.1 Myscelus amystis hages
ATATGTATGTCATTATGGAAGGTCGCAGGGCATTCGTGCAAAGTCTGGATACAAAATGTTGTGAATTGTGATTTTAATCGTTTAAACAAAAATGTTCGGTTGTGGTTTTTTATTGGAATTTTCTCTCACTGTTCAATAATGAATTTTGATGTACTGAATTTTTAAATTTGTCGTTTAATGATTTGTTAATGGTGTATGTTAATGTCATTAATTAATGTGTTACGATGTGTTTAATTTGATTTGGATGTAATTTTGTATTGTAATAAATTGTGTAATAAAATATTAGATGAATTATTTGTTGAAAATTGTTTGTTTAAAGAGTTCAGACATGAAGTAAATATTTTGGGAAATAGATTTATAATTGCTATTATAAATTTGTATTCGCATTAAGGTATTCCCTTTTACTTATCAAAACGTATTTCTGAAGTGGGGCTATAAAATATGCGGCCTTATTAACAATAATCATAACCTAGTCGATCTTAAATTTAAAATAGCCAAACCATTTGAAGTAATATCAACCGAAAATTTGTATTTCATCCGAAGAAAACTGTGGCCAAAGTGTTTTAATGTACATAAGTCAGCGTTCATTCTGATTATTCTAATTGTAATATTATATTTAAAAAGCAATAAAAGACTTGTCTATGGTTTGGTCCCTTTATATTTTTTGTCAATTTTTCAACCAACCAACAACCAAAGCATATTATCTGTAGCGGAAAAACACGAAAAAGTGACACAAATAAAATATGAGCTATGATTATTTTATTTATTAACACTAAATGCGATAGAAATTATACAATCTTACGATTTTATTCACAACCGCTATTTGTATGGTGTCAAACAATTATGATAAAATTGTTGTGTAAGAACAGATGGTGTGTAGGGATTCTTAATTTGAATTGAGGTTGTTATTATTTTTCTATGTACCCTCGGCTTTACGCTATCATAATGTATGTATTTATTATTATTATTATTATGTATTTAATTTAAGCGCACGAATTTACTGACTCGACTAATATTTTTCATTAGTTGCGGTCGTCGAGTGTTTGTTACAAATGGTGTATTTTTTCATAATTTTTGTCATAAAACTAAGCACACTATTGCTTAAAATGTCGCGGATGTACACAACGCATGTGATACACGGTTTATCTATGAATAAACGTTTAATTTGTGTATTGACTTGTTTTATTTAGTAATGAGCCGTGCGTGAACGAAATCCGAGATAAGTAACCTACATCTTGCCTTATAACCTTTTCTAACTTACCGTGAAAGTCCTATCAACAACAATTATTATCGGTTCAGCCGTTCCCAGAGATTCGCCCGGACGAAAAACGGTCAGACAAAATTTCAAAAAGTTTGTTTGTGTTTTAGTATCGTATAAATAACTAGGGTTCAAAAAAAACGGCTAAACGTTTCGAGAAAAGGTAGGTAGTACCCTTGCGTTTCGCTTGGCTCGTCTTGGCGGGGCACTACCGTGCCCCCACATAAAATAAAAAGCACTCGAAAGAACATCGTATTTTTGAACTCTGACAGTTCAATTTTATTTATATATATAGATAACAATACTAGTATATCCAAAATTCATTTGTTGTTAGCCTGGTTCAGGACTGCAAAGTACGAATATGAGGATCTTAAAACCTGTAAAACATTGAAATATATTGTTATATGCAATTATAATAGCACTAAGTTTCGGCTACGGGACTTATTTTACCTAAAAAAAGAACAAAACTGCCTTTTGAATGTTAAAATAACGAACTTTTATACAGTCTGAATATACTGCAGCTCCATCTAGCGGCGAGATCCAACAAAGTACACTGCGAAAATAATTTCCGTTCACAGATATTTAAAAAAGTAGTTTACTTGCACCAAATTATTAGATGGATAAAATTTAAATATCACTCTCTATAACGGTGAAGGAAACATCGCGACGAAACCTGCACAGCTTGGAAATGTTATAAGTGTATAATATTTTCTGAAGTGTGTGAAATCTGCCAATCCGCACTTGGCCAGTGGTGGACTGTGGCCTAAATCCTTCCCACTATGAGAGGAGACCCGGTCCAGCGGTGGACCACTAAAAGGGTGAAAAGAAATACATACTGTGTACTAACCGATACAAAGGTAGGTCTTGACAGCGGGATGTAGTGGCCCGCTCTGAATACGATGGGATTCTTCATGCACTCCAAAGCAATGAATAGAGACCGTTTGAACTTAGCGTCCTGTTCGTACCACGGGCACTGGTACAAGTTTTCACGCAACGCCTGACTCTGCAATGTTATTTAACACAGAATAGTACTTAAAGGTGGTAGAACCCTCTGTGGTTCGACTCCGGCGGCACCACCGCCACGCCTATTTCTGCCTTATAACAGCATTGTTAAGCGCCGCTGTGTTCTGGTTTGAAGGGTGCGGTAAGGGACACATACTTTTTCGAGGCATTCCACCTTAGTCCTCAGGGGTGGCGGCGCATCTGTGGTCGACCTGAGATAGGAATCTAATCTTATCTGGGTTTTATTACAAATGTCCATGGGCGGCAGAAGCCACTCACCATCGGGTGGACTGCATGCTCGTCTGCTACTTCCATATAAAAAAACCCACTAACTCAATATACGCACTATACATCTTTCTTTATACATATAAATATTACGTGTCACAATGTACTATGGAATTTTCAATGAAATTTTGTAGGTCTATTGTTTGGTCAACTTAAAAAGTTTGATAGTTTTTATCCCGATTAGTTTATAGGACAATGTCCTGGCTACGTAATGTGGGGTCAAATAGAATTGTATGTCTGTCACCGCCCTCAGAATCGTCATTATTCAGTCCAGATTACAATCTGTCTTTTTCTCTTTATAATTAGCATCGAAGTTATTTTGAAATATGACGACCGTACACTATTTGTAATATTTATCACAAAATCTACGAAATATTTGAATACAAAAAGCCGCAGTTCTTGTACCCTGATGGTGAGTTCGCTGCCGCACCAGCAGTAGAGAAACAGCTGGGATAGCATCGTGACCATGTAATTCAACATGGAATAGAACTGCATACTGCTGGGCTCCTCCTGCATAAAAGCTACAATATCATTATTCAATCTTTACAGCATTCAATGGAACTTATCGAATACGATTTGTAATTGGAATATTTGAAAGCTTCGAAACTCAAATTTTTCGAATTAAAAGTTTTGAATGGCGTTTTCCACCGTGCAGTAAATAATTTGTAATGAGCGCTTATCTTCAATGCTGTTGCTAGAAGCGTCATTGTTGCCAGCCCGCGAATATTCGCTACAACAAATGTCTCGTAGCTGGATGGTAATTATGGATGGTTGGCCATCTGCTACCGCAGTGTACTATTGTTATTTAGAAACTTACAATGGATATTCGGAGTCCAATAATGCAGATGATACCCACAGTACCGCAGAGTTGGAAAAATATGTTCGCGTGATAACTGTTCTCGAGAGTTTCTATAAAACTGTAAAAAAAAAGAACTTTTTAAACTAGAGCAACTCATAAATCAGTACCTCCAGCTCGATACAACAATCGATAGTACTAATCGATACAACATTACCACACGCTCAAATGAGATATGACGTTCCGTCTCGGGTATTCCCAGAGAGCGTTTAGATATATAAAAGTTGGACAGAGATGCAAGCGACTGTATCTACCTTTGTTTATAAAAACATGCCTTGATTAAAAAGAGGTTTTTAAAATCCTGGTTACCTTATTATTGTTTGATGCTGTGTAATGCATTCCGAGAATAGTTTATTATTTTCTCGATTTAAGTTTACGTTATCTATGATTGTTGAGGTCATTCGAACACCTTTTATCTGAAATAAAAATATACGATTTAAAATTTAAATATACTAGAAATAAGTGACATAATTATATTAAATTGACGAAGCAATGTTACCTTTTTAATTTTATCACTAACAATCTCCAGCTGAGCGCATCCGAACATAATCATTGCGAGAGTAGTGCCATCTACCGCGAAAAAGAGTAATGCGCTGATATAGATGCTCATCATTTGGTATACATAACCCAACTCGTATTGAGGCGATCGTTCTGGACCAAAAGGCATCCTAAAAGTATTCTTCTTTAGTTAAAGTTGAAGTTTGAAATTGGAAAAATAAACTAAACCAATCCCTACTGTGCTTACCAAATATCAAACGGGAATGATCTCTCTTCTTCCAACAGAGGCACTATGGCCCACAGTGTGCAGGTGGCCATCGCATTTACTAGGAAGAACATGCTCAAATTCTTCACTTTGCGTGCTTGTTTTAATAATATTCTGTGAACGTTTACTTTTTTTAAAATCTACATCTCAAAGTATACCTACAAAAATATCTTAACCAGCCAAACTTTACAATCGTTAGCGGACGCAATGGCTTAGTCAATAAATTTCTATACCTATATCAGACTTTCGCACAAACTTACTGTTCGTGTGTCGAAGTTTGAGGCGCGAAGCGACCGCAACTCATGTATTGCAGTAACATGCGTAGATTCCTTTTATTAGCCACGAATACGGCGGCCTTATAGCACACTGACGCTTGGGTGAGGAGCAGATACGACGCCGCTGATACCTCGTCCAGATCACCCCACACAACCGCTATATACATAACCTCGAAGAGCACGAAGCAGTACTGCGTCAGCATCACCAAAACCGTATAAAGCGTATACAAAAGCTTACAGCGATTCGGTGGTAGCCACATCCCGAGGTGCGTTAGTACGAATTTCGTGCGGCCTAAGAATACGTGTATACTGTTAAAAACCATACTGAAGATAGCAATTTACTTTGAAAGTGAGAAGCAAATTCTTCGCCTTAAAATCCTTTGTCAGCGTATCTTGCTCAAACCAAAGCTTATATTGTATACCGTTGAAAACAATACAGGATGTCCGGATTTCATTTTTCTTGCACAGTTTAATCTTGGACGTGATTTCACTAGTTTAACATCTGGACAATTATGAAGTCATTTTGTTTAAAGCTTAGGAAAGTGGGTTACAAGTTTACTAATTTAATACTATAATTATATTATCACATTTATAACGTTAACATTTTTATATAGACTATTATAAATTTACGCTAATTTAATATTACGTGTCGTAGAGCTCAATCAAATTATGATTTTATAGGAACAAGAAAATCAACATTCTGTATTGACGAAACAAAACATATAATTCAAAAGTTTAATAACTTACAAAGTTGACGGTGAAAATTAACAAACAAAATAATTGTTTACAGGGTGTATTTAACATCAATTAGAAAGAGTTTATTGTTACTTTAAACACCAGTTAGGTGTAGAAACTTTTGGACTAATTACAACCGTTGACAACTATACTTGCAGTCTAGATAGCTAAAATCAAAAGAGCAATATACATATTAAGTTGAAGTTATCAAGAAAATAGACTACTAGAAGCAGATGTAAAATTTTGAATTCCAATGCAAGTAACAAAAAAATTTAATAAATAAGAAGATAAATTACGTGAAAAATACTATGTACATATTAACATAAGTAATTACATTTTCATTGCTTCCTGATGTCTCTTTCTACAAACCATTAAAAAAAAAGGTCAACAATATCAATTTCGCTTTGAAATCGTATTTACAAAATATTTGCTGTTACCTACTAAATGTTTGTCTATTATAGCCCACTTATGTCTAACTATACTTATCAATGTGTTTACAGCGACTCAAAACGTTATGACCTTAGATACCTATTCACAAAACACTAATCGATATTAAAATTACTTGAAGGGATTCGAATAGAAACTATTATATAAAACGTAACTACTTAGATTGATTCAAAACAGCAAAGTATGAATAGGACATGCGAAGAATCTGTAAATAAAAAGAAAAAATATTAATGATTAAATTATAAAATATTTAATATATATTGTTCCAACATTTTACTGGCACGTTAGCAAATTGTAAGAGGTGGTTTCTACCCTGTTTATTAGCTCTAATATTCTTTTTACTACCTAATACGTAGCAAGGATCTCCCCTACAAGTATTGCGGGAAGCCCCGACCACTACGCTCCTCCAGTGCGGATCAGGTTAACAGACGACACGCAAGAGTGTGTATATTTGTTCTGTTTTCACGGCCAAACCGCGTGGCCGATTATAATGAAATTTGGTATGGGGATTAGTTTAGAGTCTGGGAATGAACATAGTATATTTTTCAATCCGATATTCCTACGGGACCGAAATCTGTAGAAATAATACCGCGGTGCATAAGTAAGTATAAAATAATCGCTATTGATTTAAATAACATACCGAGACAAATGTTTGCCTTGACAAGGTAATATAGTGGCCCGCTTTAAGCACCATGGGCCTGCTCATTCGCATCATAGCAATGCACAGTGCACGTTTGAACGTCACGTCTTGCTCGTACCAGGCGCATTGGTACAGCACTGCATGAAGATCCTCACTCTGAAAGCGCGAAAGATCATTTATATATAGCGGCTTTTGTTACAGAATAACTTTTTTGCCTTTCGATGTTATAACGATGAGAAAGCACTAGCTTTTGCCCGCGGCTTCGCGCGCGTTTAATTCGGAATAAAACAATTCCCCTTTCCCTATACCGTGAGATTTCCTGCTATCCTTGAAATATTTAAATTCATATACTACATTTTTACTTATAACCATTATGAAATTCTGAATAGCAACGCGTGCGAAACCGTGCGCAAAAGCTAGTATAGCCAATAGCCTTCCTCAATATATAAGCTATCTAACACTGAAAGAATTTTTCAAATCGGAAAAATATTTCCTGAGATTAGCGAGTTCAAACAACCAAACAAACTCTTCGGCTTTATATTAGTATAGATATAGATTTATTACGTATTGATTAAACATTGACAGCAAATTGGCGTTGTCAAAGGTCAAACTAAACACCTTTGTGACAATAAACTTTTTTGTCCCTGTATTTGCTAGCTAAGTACCTACAATGCTAATGCACTTTTGTACTCACGGTTGCGGTAAGCTCGTGGCCGCACCAACAACACACATACAATTGACTGATCATTACAGACAAATACGTGACAATCGAAAAGAACTGCATGCTGCACCAATCGATCTGAAAGATAAACCTCACATAATTGGCTCAAAACAGTAGTAACGTTTTAAATTATAACCGAGGATTTCAAAAGCAGAATGCATATGTAGGCAAATATGCTACATCGTAGGTTATAAGGGATAGAAAAACATGAAGAAGAAGAAAAAAGAAGTCTGAAGAAAGGTGTTTCACTACGCCAAGATAATATATAAAACAGTTTATTGAGAGTTTCTTCAAAGCTTTTGATAAAGTTCAACATGTTGATGATCCCTGTTTCCTTACGAAATACTGTTTACCATAGAGACTAGAGAAGGTAATCATTCTATATTTCGTAGTCGTAGTCGTAGTCGTTACGTCAGTGTTCAACTTACGACTAAAATACGTAACGCTGACATGCAAATCAAGCCGACGCTTCCACTCAACTGAAAGAAGAGATACGTGTGGTAGGCGTTTTCCAGGAGCGTCGTAAACCTGTAAATTGTTAAGCTGTAAGCAAATCATAAATGCATAATCACTTCATCATTCATGAACCGCTGTTGCCATTTAAAAGAGGCTGTTCTATGTGCACATTTCTTTCACAATATTTATGTAGAAAAACTAGGTGCAGCGATGGTATTTCTCCGAACGAACGTACCACCTTCATTTGTTTCTAATATTACTTGTCTTTGTTATAAAGCATAGATATGTTCACACCGTAGCTTATCATTAATATTTGTTGTATAAAATGATATTACGGGATATGAAGACATTTAAATTTATAAGACTTACGAAATTATTGATTGGTGGTGTTTGATACATTTGATCAGGCTTTCATAGTTCTCTTCGATTAGCTCGCTTTTAGACGGTCTTCTGTTTCGTCGATCATCTATGGGCTTTATCTAAAAGATACTGAATAAATTTAATAAGAATAACCAAAGTAGGTTAAGCTTTATCAGCTTAAGCTCAGCATCAGGTTAAGCTTTATCAGCTTAACCTACTTTCCTTGACCCACCTTAACTCAGTGGATCTAAAGATTACAATAATGTGTAATTAAAAGCCCAATACCATGTCATAAATATGTACATTTGTAAAGTTACCTTTAAAATTTTGCTTTTAACAATATCAATTTGTGCACAGGCGAAGATGACCATAGATAAAGTGACGCTATCCACTCCGAAGTACATGTAAGCGCTCATACATATGGTCCCGAGCTGAAATGCGTAGCCCAGTTGGTACTGGGGGAAGGACTCTGGTTTTAACGGCATCCTAAACAAGAAAATTGTATAGTTTTATTATTCAAAATGATAATATTTATAATATTGTGTTGTGATGTATGTTATAAATTGCACATTTTACGTAAGAATTCGTTACAAGATTTTTTTCTACATATATAGATAGAAACATAGACTAAGTATAGAGAAATAATGAAACATAGACTTACCACATATCAAATGGAAACTTTTTGGTTCCCGCGTCATCGAACAGAGGTTTCAGCGCCCAGAGTCCGCAAGTGATTTGAGAACTTATCATAAACGCCAGAAGAAGACGCTTTATGCGAGTCGCTTGTCCTTTTAAAATCCTTTTTTGTTTCCACCATAATTTAATACGGACATAAAAAAATACTTACATTGTTATTGTTATCTTTGGTTAGATCGGTTGGATCGAGGAAGATAATGAACATTTATACTGATATTTATGTAAAGCAAAAATGTATTTAAGGTTGTAATTTACAGCCGTGGAGGCGAATTTGAATTTTAAATTCAAATACTTATTTTTTAATTTTAATATTTTTCGGACTTTTGGACTTCGGGAAACTACATCGTTCCCTACGTAATCATCGGATTAAAATACAAATACTTATGTCAAATAAATTTGCAACATCACAAAATAAAATATGTCCCTCTTTGTTATGCTTCAGAAGACTTTTTCAACTGTTATAATCATCTCCTGGGGGGGCGCTCAGAAGACGTCAGGGCGTATTGGAATCTCCGTGAGAATGACGAAGATTTCTTAAAAGAGGTACCCTACATTTAAAATTTAAATGAACAACTTTTTTATATTTCGGATGCTAGTAATACTTAAGACAATGCTCACATTTCATGTTCGCGAGTTTGAGGCCTAAAGATATGGCTGTTCATTTGTTTCAGCAGCTGTTTCAGCATACCCATATTGACTTGAAGTACCGTTACTTTGAAACACAAACAGGCCTGCGTGAACAAAAGGTAGGACGCCTGCGATACGGCCTCCAAGTCGCCCCACACTTGGACTATGTAGATAGTTTGAAAAATTAAAAACAAATACTGTAACGTCAACATTAGTATTCTGTAAGCTTTGCGAAGTGACGCCTCGGGCTCATCAGGAACCCAAACCCCGAGATGCTTCATCACGAATCTTGCTCTGTTCAAATACAGATCCTCGCATAACCTAGCCATTTTAACTTTTTCGCGATACTGAAACCAAAATGTACCAGAAACATTGACTTTCCAATACCCTATCTAGGTATGTGTATTGATTGTTCTGCTTACACTATTTATGCCCGTACACTACGTAATTTTGTCCAATAATATCCTCGTTATGATAATGCTAAGGGGTTGGAATGTAATTAGCACAATTTGTTCCCAATTACCCCTTGTTGAATTGTTGAAACATTATAGGAGACCCAATTTAGAATTAGTAGTAAATGCTTAGGGTATATAGGTATCTGTGTTTGCATGGATGTTTGTTTGCAACGTTTAAGGACAGGATATTTTTTGTATTTTAAGCGTACTTATTTATTGTTAGGGACAAATTTTTAATTTATTAAAATTATTAGTCCTGGATTAACCTACAAAATCATAGTCAACAGAAAATTGAATATTTTTGCTGATAAGCAGGTTTTATTACTTTGATGTGTGCCAATTCTAGTATTAGGCAGAGAGATAGATAAGAGGGAACATTGTTTTACAAATTGCTTTACGAATACTGGCTTATCTTAGATTGTATCTACATGAGCTATTGAGACAAGCATTTAATACTATTGTTACATTAATAAAACACTAAACACGACAAGAAAATAAAATAAAATAATCATGAACAAATCCATTGGTAAAATCTAGTTACGCAAATTGTTTTATCAATTTATCCTTCAAATGTATCGTATAGTTATCATAATTGCCTTCACCACTTATTGCCATTGTTTTGGTTATACTTAATTGTGTTATTCCGAAATACTGAGTGAGGGTATATTACATATAAGAAGTCTAGTGGTATGGTATGGTAGAAATTTCTGGATAAGCAATATTCGTTTGAACAAGTATAAAAGATAGATTCTAATTAGTAATTAGTCAAGCGGTTTTCGTGTACCACAGGTACAAACAGGCAAACAAATCTAAAAGTAGGGAATATTTATTCATTTAGGTACATACATTTACATTTTTAGATTATTTAAATGCCTCTGTACTAAAATGTCAGTTTATACACTGATGTAAAGTTTTTGAAAAGTTAGATAATACTAGGGCCCTGGACTCCAAAAGTACTCGAGTTCTACCTTTATTATTAACTTAATCATCCTCAAAGATGAAGATTTATCTATCCTCTTCTATTAATATTGTGCGGGTTTTGTTTTTACAAACAAATAGCGTTTTAATAACTATATTACTCGCTTAGACTAAATTGTAACTCAGTAATATCCGATTTTTTACGACTACAAGGATCCGAGCGAATGCCTGACGTGTGATGTGTCAAGCTACGTCAATGAAACGAACTAATTGTCAAAATGTTCGCCGAGTGCAGATGAATTTTAGTAGATAAACAATATTTAACTGTTCCTTACAAATATGGTGCCTTAAATGCAATATAACTAGTTTGATAGAATGGAAAACAACTTGAAGGAGTTCACGTTGCCACCGGCCCCTCGGGGCTTGTGTTTCGATCGCAACGATTTTGTCAAGGTAACTCAATTTCTCTAGGGAAATAGTTCTACAATTATTCGCAATAATAGACAATTATCAAGTACATGCTTAA
>DWQT01004674.1:0-11020 GCA_018244895.1 Myscelus amystis hages
TGTAAGCTCATGATAGAAAGATATATAAAGTGGTTGTATTGCTTTGGGGATACAGCACAGGTGCAATCTTCTGATTTGACTATAGTTAGATCTGTACCTGACTATTTATCTGTTTTCGAAAGAAAAGAATGAAACAAAAATTCATTTGGCACAATTAATATAAACACCTGCTCAAAATGATGACTTTAAATAATGCAGGAAATTATAACAAATATGTTATCAAAAACAGTAATTAGAGTATTGGGTGCTGTATTGACTCTTTTACTGCTTTTGAAATAAAAAAAGAAGCTTATTATCAAACGAACTTTATGATGTTATGTGGCATGAAGAATGAAGGTGTTTTTGCATAGTTAAATAGTCACTGTAATCTAGGGAAATCCCACGATTTCTCAAGGTACAATAAAATACACTATGATTGGATGGGACGGGATGCTCCTGCTCAAATAGACTAAAATTCAGAGCCATTAAGCAATTTATAAAAAATTACAAATTACTAGATGAAAACACAAGTGGAACTTGATCTTTTGACACACAGTGATTACTATGGGGGAAGGAGGGTGAAAAATTGGGTCCTCTAATATGGGTTAGTTCCTTAATAGGAAATAATATTTAACTTGAGGAATTCTATTTTATTTTAGCCTCCACATCAAATAGCCGCCGGGAGTGTACAGCCTCAAGGACCACTCAATCCACCATCCAGTGGAGCAGAGGTGCCTGGGTCACCGCAGCAACAGTATCGCCCCCCATCTGGGGTCTCTACTACCCCAACCAGGCCAACACAATCTTATGGGCAGAGACCATATGGTCAAAATCAATATCAAGGGCAATATCAAGGTGCTCCTAGTGTTTATCCTCCACAGGGTGGTTATGGACCTCCAGGCCAAGGTTATGGCCCACCAAACCCACCCCAACAACCACAAGGATATGCTCCTAACTCTAATTATGGCCCTCCTATTACTACAGCACCGAATAATTATCCGCCCTCTACTCATCCAGGGCCAGGTTACCCACCCTCTTCTGCCCAACAGCCGTACGCTCCTCCTCCCGGCAGCCCGGCGTCAGCGGGCTCTCCATATCCTGTCCGAGGATCTAGCCAGCCTCCTTATACTGGTAACTCAGCCTATCCTCCGCCTCAATCAGCTTCCAACTATCCCAATGCAGGTGTAAGTACATACAATTCTACCACCTCACAGCCTCAGGGCTACCAATCACAACCATTTCCTAATACCACACCTACATCTGCTTACAGTTCAACACCGATTTCACAGCCCAACAGGTCTCCCCAACCTCCACCGAGTGGATATGCAGCTCAGAATCCCCCCAGTTCAGGATACGGGTCACCTTCAGCCCAATCTCCTACATACAATACAAGCGCTCATGGTAACAATGGTCCACAGTCTACTCCCGCATCCGGTGGTCCCAATCAGGGTGGACCGACTGGGCAGCAATATCCTTCAGGACAGCCATCTCCCTATCCCCCGGCCACCCAGCCACCTTATTCGAATCCTTCCTCGCAACCTGGGAGCCCTGCACCGTCTGTTTCTACAGCACCTCCTCCACAAACTTCATATTCTCAAAACCCTCAGGGCTACCCGCCGGCAGGCGGGGCATACCCACCTCATGCGTATCAACAAAGCTATCCTCCCGCCCAATATCCACCATCTCCGTATCCTTATGCCCGCGCCCCAGCGCCCGGCGCGCCTCCGCCCGGAGCTCCACAACCATACCCTGGGTATGGTTTCCAGCCTCCAAACCAATAATAATATTCATCTTGCTTTCAATCAGAACTTTTATCACACATTAAACTTTAAACTTGCTATTAATGAGAATGTAAGGTAGCCATTAAAAACAATTCATTATAATTCACTGATTTACTTCTACTACTTGCCAGAATGAGATAGGGGGTTTCTATTGTAAAATTTAGTATTCTTGAAATGTTGGGTTGTATATGTGTATGTATGTGTGTGTCGGTGTGTTTATCCATGTGTTATGTAACAGTTGAATCAGTTGAAGCCGTACACATACTTGCTGTTGCTCTTGCGTACAATGTTTTAGAGGACTGGTTGAGTTCTCTAATAATTTTTGTTAGTTCAGTATGGGATGGCACATGTTGCCTACACCTTTTTATCTTGATGGGTGCGGTTGTTTTTGATGTTGTAATGATTTTAATTTTGAAGATATTAACATAAATATACATGTCTTATAATTATTGAGTCAATATCATAAAATACTTTCAATATGGTTTCTATGTTTGCATTTTTTTGTTTAGCCCTTAGATCTTTTGTTTTTAAATAATATATATATATTTTAAGTATTATTGATTCTAGTACATACACAATAATATCTCAGATTCTGTGACATCCATGTACGTATTAAAATAACCACACTCTCAGATCAATCAAACTAGCATGTAGCGTAGTTAGACAACAATCGGAATGTTACTCGATCTTCATAATTTAAGGTATATCATGCAGTAAATGTATATACATAAAATAAGTTTGTTTTAATATTTTAAGACCTAGATATTATTTTAGTTTAAGACTTCCTTATGGAAGCTGCATGTATTTTTTAAATGTATTGTAATGTAATGAAGGTGAGAACGTTATATTCATATATCCATTTTACAGTACTGTAGATAGGGGCTGGTCGGTCACAAGGGTGCCAGCTAAGGTTGCATATGTCTAGTTGCGCGCACACTCGCAGATACTATAGGGGTCTGGCACATTGATCAGGAAGGTACACCCTGAGACTGAATTAAAATACGAATTTATGCCTACTTGCACTTACACATTACAGAAGCGCCTGAAGGCTCCTAAAAGTCTCCTTAGTAATAAGTGTTTAGCAGACACCTGTAGATATAAAATAATATTTGTTTTGTAAAGTTAGGTCTTAAAGCAATAAATTTAACAATAACATAGCTTTTACGTGCCCATTTTTCTGTTTGTGAGTCTGTAGTGTATGAAGTAAAGACAAAACATAATAAAACAATAAGTACCTATGATAAGGTCAATACAATTATACTGTCTTATTATTTATTTTGGACTAGGTATCTTTTTAAATTTGACTGATAAAATCACTGATTATCAACATGTGGCCGGCCTGGCCATATGAAGTGCATTGTACCCCCAGATCCCCAAGAGCCTGTGCTTGGTTTCCATATACCTTCAAATATGTTGATGTAAGAATGAATTATTTTCATGTTACGTAGAGATTTTAAAGAACTTAATGTGTTCATGCTGACGTTCAAAGCATAGCAGGCAGTTTTGACAAAGTTATAAGTGTATGAGATTAAAATCATGTTGACTTTTGGATCTAGATTCATAACAGAAAATGGTATGCTTATAATATAGGGAATATTATTATTATTATTATTACATTTGAAACAATGTAAAGGAGTGTGAAAATTATTCTAATAAAGATGGTGTTTCTCATTACCGTGTTTTTCTCCATATATTTTATGTAATATATCTCTTTCCTTGATGTTAGGAAATTCTGAATGATGTAGGCGCACAGATGTACGTCACATCGAGTGTCGACCTAAAGCACGCATAGTGTATATTTCTATAGTTGAGTATATTAGCTAGAACCTCATCGAAAATTTTTCAGAGTCCAGAATATCTACATGTTCAGGTAACTAGGTTGAAAATTAAATTAAATTTCGGTTAATTCCATTTACTATGTTTTATTAAATAATTTACATTAACTTAATATTTATTTAACTTAACGTCCCCTCGCCTTACCTGAGAGATTAGTAGGCTATGCTTCTTCAAACGATATGGTGGTTTCTTCAAAAGGATGTATTAAATCATCATAATATTCTAGTGGTACGGTGTCTGAGGGGGGTTGTGTTGGAAAAGGTGGGGCAGTTTTCAACTTCTTCAATGGCAGTACTGTGTCATATAAGTAGCACATGGCACCTGTTTCTCCAGGTATACCTAATCCCAACAACCAGAGAACGTTGTGTTTGGTGTTGATGCGAAGGACTTTTACACCCCGTAATATTCGCCAACTAGAAACACGAAAGGCCATTTCAATGAAAATAGCATAAATAATTGTTCACTTGGCTAACATGGCTAACATGGCTAACATGGCTAACATGGCTTACATGGCTAACATGGTTACCATTTACTTCAACACAATACAAACCTATTGCCCATGTGTCCCGGCATTTTTGTTCCTGGCCAAACACGCGCTTTTTGACCTCCAGCTCCAATATTTCCTGGTCTTCTATGAGTTTTGGTGACACCATGGGATGCAGGCATACCTTTAAAACCCCATCTTTTCATAACACCCTGGAATCCCCGGTCAATCCTATAGAGATATGAGACAATTTAGTGATTTGTGAAATTAGCACATTCCAAACTAGACTGAATCAGAATTGATTTATAGGTGCAATAAAACTTCCAAAAGCATAAGTAATTTAAATGTAGACCAAAATAAATTTATATTATATTATTCCAATTCTCAAGAACTATTTCAAATAAAATAGGAATGCCGAAAATTAGTTTTTAAAAAGTGTTGAAATCAATGCAGTACTTACGTTTTAGCTCGAACATCGACATAATCTCCAACTCTAAAATGAGTTGCTAGCAATGGGGTGCCTGTCGGTAAAACAGCTTCAGGAGACACCATAAACCTACACAAGAACTTTTTAGGCAACATCCCAACACTGGAAAAAAGACCACAGTAATCTTTAGTTACTGAGGTGGGATCAACTGTTTCTGACCCAACTAACAAACATCCAGATGTTTGTTTCTCACGCCACCTTACACTTCTTTTAATCATAGGTTGAAACTCTTGTGGCGGTATATATTTGATAACATGATTATCAGCAACCTGAAATTTTACACTAAATGTAGCTTACAATTACATATATAAGAACTCTATTTTTTTTGTAAATAAATAGAATAAAAAGAATACTTTGGTTTTAAATGGTCACATATTAAAAGATTCAAATATAATTAGTCTTTGCATTTCTATGAGTTTTTAAAAAGAATATTTTAAAAATGGCCAGTCTTAATTAAAAGCACATACCTGTACTAAAGTAGTGTGAATTTTCTTGCCATCCTTGGACCACAAAGGGTAATTTCCTATTTTTCGTGCAATAAGCCCAACTCGACGGATATTCGGGGTCCATTTTGCAGTTTGCTGCATATCAACATTGGACAAAGGGGATTCTAAAGCTGTTTGTAAGCTTAATTTGTCTTGTTTCACTTCTTCAATAAAATCTCTATTATCCTGCGATAACATGTCGTCGGTCATCTGTGGAAATTTTAATTTATAATCGTGTTATTGTAAATATTGTACCATTAAAATCGAATCACATTAAACTTGTATTGCACAAATATTTCTTCTTATATTTTTGGTGTAATACATACAACTCTTTCCTTTGGCATATACCAATAAGGAGGCCGATATCTAGGAGGTTGATAATGTGCCTTTGTCCTTATTGAAATTTGGTGCAGCCTGAAAACAAATATTCCAGTGCAAAATTAAATGATAGAGGTTATAAAAATAATAATTATAAGAAGTATGATATACCTCATCTTACTAAGCAGCCCACATAATGTTTTCATATTCGTAGAAGCCATTGTACCACACAATCAAAATGCTTTATTTCATTGATTTCATTAGTATAAACAGCACTACAAAATTATAATAAAAATGTGTCAGTGACGGCTTTAATAGTACTTTGTGGTGACAAGTGTCACTGACAATCACAGATAACACAAATATATAAAACAAATTTTTGATTTGTCAAAGTAATTAATGGTCAAATCAAATGGGATATATCCAACATAAGTCGTACAGTCTCCACCATGGTGTATGTTTCTATAATATGCTCCAGATATCTCGCATTATGAAAGGTACATTTCCTTGCTCAGCAAAACAACGTTAATAAAAAGGGTATTGTCAAAAAACCTTTTAATGAATTTCTGGGCAGACAGGTTATCATGTGAGGCATTTTAGATTTTTATAGATTTCATTTGAATGTTTCTAGCTTGTCTTTATTTATCTGGATTATATTTTTTGTTAGGTGCTGTGTTCGTAAAAGTATTCTTGGCTAATAAATTATTAAAATTCCAATTCTTGGATGAATAAACAAAATGCCGTATACTTGTGTTACCTACACAAAAGTCATTTGAAAAGTCAGTTGACATGTTTACCATTGTCATTAATGAAGTGTAATATTAATAGTCAACTCAATAGTATATTTTTTATGTTTTTTTTTTATGGTAACAAAATCAGGAACAAAACGCACCGCAGATTTGCCGAAAACGATGATTTTGAACCAATTAATATTTTTTCTACTGTTTCAATATATCAAAATAGGTTATGGATTCGAAATAAAAGTATCAGGTCCTGGGTTACATCCCAAAGAAATAGTAATGCCGGCAAGATATTTTTATATTAATTTGACTGAAGTAGACGAACATTCGTAAGTTCATCAAGATTACATTAATTTTTTTTTGTAGCAAAGTATTCTAACAATGATATTTTCATAAAGTTTATTTTAGTTTACGCTACTTTTATATGAATCATGGAAATATTACTTTTAATAAGTTTAGAAGAACGTCATGGTTTTTTCGATGTGATAATATGGCACTGTGTATAGTTGTCCTTTAATTAAAAATCATTTATATCAGAACAAGTCACCAAGTACCAATGTTATATATTTTACTGTTGAATAAGGTCTATATTTAAAAGATTTCTTCAGTAAAAGTATTCTATTGTGTAAGGAGATGTAGTACTTTCACACCGCATAGTACACACCTTATATAGAACATTTTGGAGAATACTTAGGTTTGCAGAATTCCTTAGGATGTTTTTATGCATAGTCATATGCACTAACTTTTATGTGTATCATATATCAGGATTTCCATTACTTCTATATCACATTACATCATAACAAGAATTGTCAACTCTGCAGGTATTCGAAAGATATTGGTAATAGGGTAGGGGTTGAGATAGCAGGCAGAGGCAAAAAAGGTATAGACTGCCGTATTTGGACTAATGTTCTTAATCGAAAGGATGGTACTTTCATAGTGAGATACAAGTTGTATGAAACATGTTATGACTTAGATATTAACATATACTATAATAGCAAGCATATAGATGGCTCCCCTTTCACTTTTGAAGGTAATATGCAATTGATGTATTTGTTAAGGTATGATGTAAAATTGAAATATTGATGAATATATACATTTTACGACAGGTCCTATTCAGGCCGACCAATGTGTATGTCCTGAAGCTGATATCAGTACATGGCTTAAGCAATATGGATGTTCTGAGTCATATGAACAGATACGTAATGACCTTAAACCCTTTGACAATGTCAATATGAAAGCGCAAATACAGGACATTGTTCAGAAGTACCACAGGCCTGAGAGCACAAGTTTCTGTCACTATGTCATCAAAAACAATGAAATACACAGAGATTGTTACGGGAAGCACATTGGCTTTAACATGTTTGCCGACAATATTCTTCTGTCACTATGCAGAAAGGTAATGATGCCCGATATGGAATTAGTGATAAACTTGGGCGACTGGCCTTTAATACACAAGAGCTCAAAGCCATTAGCAATGTTTTCTTGGTGTGGTAGTGTGGAAACTCAGGATGTTGTCATGCCTACATACGACATTACAGAATCCGTGTTGGAAAATATGGGAAGGTAACCAACTATGTTTAGATAATAACTATGTTTAGATAATATGTTCTTTTTTCATCGTGTTTTATAAATAATAATATGTAGATTGATATATATATGAAATATGTCTTATGATTTTAGAGTAACATTAGACACATTGTCAGTGCAAGGAGGCGTCGAGCGCAAGTGGTCGGAGCGCGAGCCGCGCGCGGTCTGGCGCGGCCGGGACTCGCGCCAGGAGAGACTGAAGCTTATCGACATCGCACGCGCGCACCCCGATCTATTCAATGCCTCGCTTACAAACTTCTTCTTCTTTAAAGAAAAAGAAGCAGAGTATGGCCCTAAACAACCACACATATCCTTCTTCAAGTTTTTTGATGTAAGTATTATATTCAATGTATCGTTAGGAAATTGAAAAATATAGTTAGTAATTTAATTTAAGTTTTAATTACAGTACAAATACCAAATTAATGTGGATGGAACAGTGGCCGCCTATCGGCTGCCCTACTTATTAGCAGGTGGGGGTGTGGTTTTGAAACAGGATTCTCCCTATTATGAACATTTCTATAAACAGTTGGAACCATGGAAACATTACATACCTGTGGCAAGAGATCTATCAGACTTAAAAGACCGTGTAATTTGGGCCCGTGAAAACGATGACAAAGTTTACAAGATTGCCAAAAACGCACATGAGTTTGCCAACAAAAATTTATTACCGCAGCATATAATATGCTATCATGTCGTGTTGTTTTCTGTAAGTTACTTGATTGCCATTTTATTGTTTGGTATGTGAACCTGTTGATGTTTTACATTGAATGCTTCTCCTTACGCAGGAATGGAGTAAGAGAATAATAAGTGAAGTATCCATATATGAAAACATGACACATGTTCCTCAACCATCATTTCCGTGTGATTGTCATTTGAACAGTCACATAACACAGCATGAAGAGTTGTAGCAGAAATTACTAGTTTCATTTATCCTATGGTGAAAGTTAGATTTTCTAGTATGTACTGCCAGTGTGTAACTAGCTTTATTTAGTGTAATAGTAACATAGGAAGTGATGTGTAACATACAATAACAACGCTAGCTTTTAATTTTTTTTGTAAATAAGATTAAATATAAGACCAAGGAAATAGCATTTTTGATAAAACATTTTTTAATTTCACTAATTTATATTACATTGCAATTATTTTACATTCCATATACATGATTGTGCTATAACTATTTAATATTCTAACACAGTGAAATGAATAAAAATACAATCATTTATTTACAAATCACCATTGGTATTCCTTAAACTTCCCTAAATGCATGTGTAATAAAATATTCTACTTTATATAAATGGACACAGACATAATATCTTTAAACAATGGATCTTTAGGTACATACTTTACAAAATGTAAAATTTTACGGACTTTAAAAATGCATCATAGGTTGTAGGTTAATAATAAGTTCTGTAAAGAATTACTATATTTCGTTACACCTAAATGTTCGTGACTTTTAATACTATGTAGTTAGGTCGTGTACGTATCGCATTTGTTCTAAGGGACCTGAGACGGGACTGTATTGCTGACTCGTTGCAATAAGTCATCATGGGCGACCTCCTTATTTAATTACTACATTAAAAACTTGTAGGTTTTTTTCTAGCAACTGGCAACACTACTGTGCAGTGCCTCGCATGTGTATGCACGCGTGGCTTTCATGGTGATTGGACTAACGGTACATAGCGACGTCGGGGCTGCGGTAAAAGCACATGTAGGCGTCGGCGAGCAGGCGCTTGGCGGGCGCGGGCAGCTGGCGGTCGAGCGGCGCGGCGCGGTGCAGCGCGCGCCCGCCCTCCTCGCTCAGCCACGCGCCCAGCTCCGCGATGCCCACGATCTCCGGAATGTTGTAGCCGTTCCGCTCGCCTTCATACGATATACAGTGTATTCCTAAGTACGCTACGTGCACAACACTGACACAAATGCAAGGTACACGCTGCACATTTTGCGCGTTAACAAAATCCCAATTATAAATCACGCAGTAAATTTGATCAGTGATATAAATAAATATAAGTTGGGGGTCGAATCGATGAAATAACTTTAAGATTTAGAACTTTAGTAATTGTTTTAGGAAAAGGATTATTCTTAACATTTAGGGCCTGATTTATCGGAACTTGGGAATTTCTTGGCATTTCACTAATTATATATCAAGTCATACCTTTTCTGTCCGCCATAGAGTCGAAGAAACACCAGGGAGCATCGTGGCCAACTCCCGTCTTCACGAATGCTACATAGTGACTAGTCTCGATGCACAGTACCGCAAACAGTTCCATATATACTCTTGGAACCGGACATGATTCTAAAATATTAGCGTACTCTTCACAAATCGTTAATGGCGTGGCCTAAAAAAAAATGCTAGTTATTCAAACAAGAAATTTGTAATTTATAAGCTGACGATGATGCTAATATCTTATACTAAAAGGTGGAGTTAATTATTCAACAATCACACATATATTTTAAACAAAAATGTATATATAATGAAATTCTGAGAGTGCTCCAGTGTTTCTGGTGACAATATTCAATATGGATAGTGTTTTGTGTGAATAAGCAATTATTATAAAGAATGGATGATGAAAGAATGACAAAGCAGATATACGATGTGAGTATTGAGGGATGTGGGTGCTGAGGGAGACCAAGTCACAGTCAGTCAGTCAGGTCACGACTAAATAGGTCGGACACTTGCTGATGATAGAGTCAAGAGTCTCCGAAACCGACGTGTATGCATAGAGAGAGTGATGGATGCGGATGAAGCCCGACAAGTTTGTAAGGACAGATATATTTGGCATTCGGTGCGCCCTGCCTACCCCATTAGGGACTTGGCGTGATGGTTATGTATAAAGAGAGCAGACCTTATGGTGCGGGCGCGTGGCGTGCGCCAGACGCAGACAGGCGGCGCACAGCGCGCCGTCGCCGGCCGCGCCGCCCGCGCACGCGCCGCACTCCCAGCGCGCCAGCGAGCCGCACACGGCGCACGCGCGCGGCACTGCGCACGTGCAGCATACGTACATGCACACATTTGTTTATAATACTGTTGACACTTTTTGATTTTGGTGGCATACTTCCGTTCGCGGGTTAGGCGAAGGAGAGTTGTATAATTGTCGCGTCGGACAAGTCACTTTTATAATTAATTAATTATCAAAAAGAACTTTTACATTAGTCGTTGCAAAAACATTCAATTAGTATTTATTGTTAATTGCTTTCACTAAACGATTTTTCGCTCTTTACCGTATGTTGTTAAATTTTCAGAATGACTGGATCAATTTCTATAAATTTCAAAATTTATGATCAGCGGAACTTTAAGTGTAACTATAATATAGTCCCTTTTTCAC
>DWQT01004675.1:0-11020 GCA_018244895.1 Myscelus amystis hages
GAAATAACGTTATTATTTTATTTTACCAAAATGATATAGTACACGCGAGCGAAGCTGCGGGCGAAAAGCTAGTTAATGATATTTACGTTTACGTTGGCGTCACTTATTCTGAAACTGAGATCGTCAAATTCTGATTAGCTTCTTAGAAATTACTTTTAAATTTCGTCTTACAAATATCATCACACATATTATAATAATTCTGCTATGCACGTGAAATGGAAACCGTTAGGTATAAATCGTAAAGATGGTTTGATCCAAATCTATCAAAATTAATTTAATTCTTATAAATTCTTATCCCGTGTTGTTATATAGGGTCATCCTACATTAGTGGGGCTTAAAGATGCAAGAGTTTCACAAAATATTAACCGTCCTGTATATTCGAGTATAACCTTCAATCAACCCTACATTTATGCTAATTTACCTCCTTTAGTCCTCGTTCCTGCGTTTGAACTGTATCGGTCGGAGGAATTTATAGGGCGAATCTTATGTTAAGAACAGGAAGACGTGTATGTTGAAGTGTGAACTGCATCATTCAACTCTTGAAAAACCTAACCACGATATATGTTCTCATACTTACTGTATTTGAAATTATCAAAGTTAAACATCATTTGATTCCTAATTGCACTTTGGTACAAAAACTATTTATTGTTATGGAAATTAAAGAGGATATAAATCACTTTAGGAATTTCTTTCTTCTATCGCTATATATACGAGTACATGACAGGATTTGCTTCAGTCAACATTACACAAAAACGTAGCACGCTGTTCGTTACAGAAGTAAATTGCGCATAGCTCATCAGAATTACGGCGAAGGTTGGTCTTGTTGATAAAATAAATCTTTCTTATACGCAAGGCTGGTCAAAATTAATGTAGGAACTGTCGTGAATTTGTGAATTAATTTCGAAACTGGGATGAAATTTCATTTCATTTGGAGGGTTACGCGTAATCTTACTTGTAGTCCGTATAATTAGGTTATGACAAGGATATTACGAATATGACTTGTTGATTAAAGCGTGCCAAGATTACACACAATTTTGTGACACAATGACCTGTTTTTGTCGAGTCCTCATCTCACAATATTAGGTTCGAAGTAGATAAGAAAAACATAATGAATGGTTTAAATACACAAAACTTCCACCATAACTCCTTTACGGTTCAGGCAACGCGAATCTGTAACTTCCCGCCGATTGCCATTAGAAAACCACTCTCAAAAAGAATTCTTAAAAAATGTATCCAGGAACATTATTATCAATTTTCATGTACTTATACCCTAATTTGGTACCGTTACATATTCTTAAATAAAATGGCTGTGGGAGCAATTTTGATAAATGGTTTCGTTTCTGTTTTTCAACTTTGTACAACATTTATTAACAAATCGTTGCAATAAGATAAAGTTTTGTTAACACATGTTACCATTTCAATGAAGTTTCTTACAACACCGCGTTTACGATTTGATGTATCTAAAATGACTGTTGCGAATTAAAACATAATGATTATTACGACGAATACGTACATCGGCATATGAATTTATTTGAAATTATTAATTCTATTCGACCCTTGTCTGTATGGGAGAAATATTTTATTATTCATCAAGGCCCGACCTTCATATGACCTATTTTCCAAGATTCAATCCAAGCTACCGAATCTTGGAAGTATGCGCAATAGAACGTACACAATCCTTCATAATAGAATCGAATGGAAAACAGACTGTTTTATTTTCCCCATCACTATTGAAATGTTGAGAAAACAGCCCTAGGGCAATGGTGTTATTGAGAAACCGCTTAATATGCATGTTATTCTGAATTATGTATTTGTGTTTTGATATTAACTCTTCTAATTTGTTTACTCTTTCTCCCTTACGTACAATTTTTTACAAGTTTGTTTATACACATGTAAATTAAACTAGTATAAATTACTTTAATGTTGTTTTTTACGAGACAATGAAACCCCATTTGCACTTTGGAGATTTCGTGATTGTTTAATTTATAATAACTGCTATAGATAAATAAACTAAATTTTTCTACAGCCATTTCATTTATAGCTTACAAATTTAAAAATTTAGTATTACAGGTCGCAGAATCAATAACATCTTGCAGTGTTAGCTATCTCTTGGTAAGTTACGTGCTATAGTCAATTGTATATTATACATGCTGTATAGCTATTTTTATAGGCTGTGGCATTTCAAGCGCCATCCTCGATTGAAATTAGTCGCGAAAAATGTTTTGACGTTACTTTACGTGAGCGAAAATTCCTTTTACCATTGTACCTTCATATGTTCCATTAAACGAATTAAAAGTTCTTTTTTTCTATTTTCGTTTCGTTTATTTAAAAATATCAGGCATGTAGGTATAATGATGTTTCTGTAGCATGACACGATTCTGATTCCTTTTTACATTCATTCTTCTTATGATTAATGGAAGTTTCAACATGACTAACGAGATCATGTCTTTTATCAAAGATTCCGAAAACGCCCAACTTTGAATTCGCTCGGAGCTTTTGATAACTTGTTTTCTGTTATCCTTATATCATTCTAAAAGTTGTTATGAGTGAAACTCAAATGGAACATTTCAAGTCATCCTCTGTTGCTAAGCTTTAATATTTCGCTACTCTCGCTAAACTCTGACCAACTTTATTAACAGGAGTATCAAGATTTGTTTCGTCATTATCTAATGACACTTTATAGGATACAGACGATACCAGGTGATTTTAACTGGCTATTTGCTATTTACGATCAGCTGCATAATATGCCTCACCAAAAGTAAATACTAATTCGTTTACTAAACTAAACTGAACTTCTAAACTAACTATTCTATTTCGTTTCAACAACAAGTGACCTCGTAGTTGAACGGTTAGAAAACCCAGCTTTTAAACTGAAGCCTGTCTGTTCAATTCCATTGCAAACATTATGCAGTTGCCATCATTATTTCTTATATCGTTCTACCTACATGTTCTCAGAATGTAAAAGTAAAAGGCTTAGATGGACATTAAAGGATGACCTAGTTAATGAATCAATAATTACTTGATTTAAAATAGACGCAAATGCAATTCTAAGTATAATTTAGTATTTCAATAACTGAGTAAGCGTTTCAATGTGTTACAGTTAAAAAAAATTCAGTAATGAAGTTCGCATCTTGTGCTTTTCACAGCCGTTTTTAGTCATTCTAAAAGTATCACGTACACACTGATTTTAATATGGCGACATTTTTTTCAACGCTGCGCTATGGACGTTGTTAAAGGTATAAATTAATAATATCGAAACTCGACAAAAAAATAAGTGCAAAAATATACTTTTTCCGAAGCAGTCAACATTTTTGTGCTAATTGCATGAAATGGGTCTCGACTACCTGTCATATTACACAACTTTAATAAAATTATGATCTTCGATTTCAGTACATTCATTTATAAAGCAGTTAAAAAACCTATACAATTGCTTCAGCTTCAAGAAATAATTTGCAGGTTCTGGCTAGATTTTAGCATTTGGGTAATCGTCAAAATCGGATTTCCTTCCCAAAGTTTGAGGTGTTTCTTTAATATCATTCACCGCATCAATTATGGTCGACACAACGTAATGTACTGCCTGACTCTATAGGTGTTTTATTACAAAAATATCAACAATAGGTGCCATTCCTTTCTGGTACGGCTTTACGAGGATGACGTGGGTAATTTATCACCTGAAAAATAATATGACATCAAGTTCGCAGATATTAATAATGTGAAAAGTCGATGCAGTACTTCAAAGGCCTTGATATAGACGTGACAATTTAGTTTTTAAGTGGCGTTCCATTGTCACCTCTATGCCCATATTTATTTATGGTACAATCTGCTTTAATACTCCTATTAGAACAGTTAAACTTAGCTGCATATCCAACTCGTGCTGGTCTAGAGAAATTGTTGAGAATACTGAATGCTCGATACAATTCAAAAGCTATGCGACCGTTTTAAATTAAAATCTAAATATAACCGATCGATTGCTAAACGTAGACACATGAGCAAGGGAATAGCATATATTTCCATACTATCCATTCCAAACTAACATTATACATGCAAAAGTTTGTTTGTTCTAATATGTTTTTTTTTTCATGTAAAAACGGAACAATGGACTCTAAATTGTGTAAAACATTAGGCAGCAGACATTAAAAAACAATTTGACATTTAATTTCATCATGCTAAAGAACAAGGGCAATAAATAATTACGCACATGTGTGTAATGTCAGATACGATTTTTAGAACTCTTTAGTACCTACTAAATTGATATTTATTGTGCTATTTTAAAATTGGAACATTAATTGAAATGTGTCTGTACAAGCGTTTATCTATACACGTTGGCTTGAGATATTCGAATATGGTTTAAAAAATGGGTTTTAATTTTTAATATAATCTTTACTTAATTTATTAACAGTCCAATGGAAAGCTAGCAATAAATGCTAGTTTTAAAAAGGTATTTTTATGCGGTTTTTGCACGTTAAAATTACAATAATTAGAGATACGTTTAAATGAATCTAAAACATTTATACCCTTTTAAATATGAGATCATTGAATTTTCCATAACAGCCTCTAATTTACAATAGCTGTTTAAATACAAACGGCCAAGAAAGCAAACCATACATTTTATCTAGGACGAGGTAATTATGGCGGCGAATGGACCCCGGGGATGCAATCAGCAATTAATGAGTACGAAGTTATTTGGTAACGTTGAATGGAGGTTCCGAGTTATTTCATTGTTTAATTGAGAGTTCGTTATAGCTGCTTAAATATGGAAACGGTGTGCGTTCATTGCTGGTACGCAACTACGTATGAAAGGTACCTATGATTATATATGATAGATACTGTAAGATACTCCCCAGGACTTTTCTAATACTGCTGTTGCGAATACTTTTTAGTTTTTTGCGGCCTTCTACTGCGAAAGTCATAGTAAAAAGGCAAGTTCAGTTCCTGCTAATATTAATATCATTTCAAAAGCATAAGTATTATTGGGACCCAAGGTAACGAGAACCTTAACTGATTTATATAGAGAAAGCGTAAAAAACACACGGTTCGTTAAAAATGTTGTATGCAAACCACTGTAAGATAATATATTATAAGTTCCTTATAATTTTGTTCCAGTATATACGAGTATGTAGGTACCGTAGTGTATTCTATAAAGCAAAAAAATCTTATATTAAATAGGTTAATTATTTCTGATATCTAATAGCTATGGTAATTAGATGTGGATGTTGAATTAATTAACGTTCATTAATTCTCCAACTTTGATAAATCAATTTCTAAGCATTTGCGATTCGCAGGCTATAAAAGTTGTGAAGAAAAGCTTTAATATTTCTATGAAACCGACTTAATAACGCCAATTGCCTGACTTGCCTCTTGGTCTAGTGGTTGCTGCTAAGCCGCTAGTCGTGGATTTGATTCCCTACCAGTACAAATATTTGTGATGAACACATTTGTTTTTACTTTATTTGCGTGTAATGAAAATAGCAACGTAAATACTGCATAGAATATACATAATATGTTTACAGCTGTCCGATTATCACAACAGTCATTTAAATCTCTAATTTGAATCACAAACTGAGTAGATTTATTTGTCCCAATTATTATTATTAGCTTCCTCTTTGCAATAACATGTCCTACAATACGTTTGTAATTTTGATTTGAATTAGGCATTCAAACAACAATATTAAATTACGAAATATTGAAATCATTGTTACAATCTTATGTATTTTATTCTTTGAGTAAGTATACATTGGGTACAGGAAAGATGCTGTTTATTAACTAGCTTAAGAATACATACATACAAAAATATCTTAATACTGTACAGAAGCTCACATAATACTGAACGCGAGTGAAGTAAGCGGTGCGTCTTTCATCATTTTCCTGAAAAATAAACAGTGCCTTTTGAAATAAGTTTCGTGAAAAATAGAATTTCGTAATAGGTTTTTCAAGGAAACGCTGGCAGACGCGTCGCGTGTAAGATAGAAATATATTGTATTATTCGCCATAATATGTTAAGAAATTGAAAATGTAAACATGTGTTGTAATCGCGTTTAATGCTATCACATTTTTCTTTTTTCTCTTTTCTCTCTCTTTTTGTTCACAGTGTAAATAAAGCACAAGTGTTTTGAAGAAATATTATTCATAATTATCATCGAGTTTCTCTCGGCTAATAATTAAATTTCCAGTAATATTTACATACATCTATTTTCATACTATACATCTAATTTTAATGCATACATTATTTTAGATTTTCTATTATTTAACTAAGAAACTACATATAAAATAACTTTTGGACGGCTAGACTGATCCTTTGTCCAAAGTAGGAACCAGCTCTCGGGTCGTCCTGTTACGTCAACAAATTATATTAAATTCACTAAATCACGTCAATTATTGAATCTTTGTGCCCTTTGATCCATTTTTGTATGGCAGAAGGTTTAGGACGCAAATAAATGCATTTGCTTTTTCTTGTAACTTTAAATATTTTGTCAAGATTAATTAATTCCGCGATACTACAAATAAAATAACTATAAAAACGGCATGGTATTTCAGAGTTAGAAGTTCAAGTTAACTGGGCCGCTTCAAACTATGGACACTTCAAAGTTCCGACGCAATGAAAATCGTTACCCCGAGATAACGAGAGCGTAATTAAAAATAGAGAACTGAAAAATATTTTTACTTTATGATTGTGTGCTTCGTATTTTATTAATATTAAGTCCACGTTCGTTCATAAATTGAACGGTTAGTTAAAAATAAAAAGAGCAATTAAATGCTTTATTGTCTTAAGAGGTCGTTGGGAATGTAGATCTATGCTTGACATTTCTAAACCTACCTATATTGGATCCAGCACAAAAAGGTTTCGATAACAAAAACCTAGAAAATTAGGCCAATCTACCGTGACAGGAACTAAATCGACTTAAGCTGAGGCGTCGGTTTTGGACCACTTAGGGTGGCAATTAATTTGAAGTCGAATTCAATTAGAAAAGATCACTCCAGCTATCCGTACCACTTTGGCTGAAACAACATCGTAAATCTCATCACGCCGTAAACACTTCTAAAGTGTGGCAATAAGATATATAATGGTGTGACACAGAATGCTCGATGGATGGCACCTATATTTCAACTGAGATGTACTGATAAAGGACTTTAGTAACAGGCTTTCCTTTTTTGTTTACGTAGGGACAAATAGAATCGAATATTAAGCTTAAAAGCCTTTGCTATAAACTATGTTTAACGGTATGTTTTGGGGCTTTTTAACTTTAAATATAGTGCAAAAGTTGATTACATTTTTTTTCCTCTTAAATATTCAGTTGTTCAAGGTTATTTTTTTCGAGTAAGCATTTTTTTATTTCTTTAAAGCCGCTGGCGTGGATTATTTCAGTTATTTCAAGTTGATATTTTATGTTAAATGATACGCATTCGTTATCCACGAACCCGCTGAAAACCGAATTTCAACTCGCAGAAATATAGTTGGAAAAATAACAAACATTTTAAGAGGATTTAATACCAGCTAGCCGCAGTATACCGTGTATAGTGCAATATGAATATGTTATACATAGGTATATGGTTGTCCATCCCACATAACACAATAGCCGGGTTGGTTAATAGTACCAAATGAATGCCGTCGCTATACAATAAATGGAAGCAAAAACGAGATGTAATTAATGCAATAACATCACGAAGATATTTCTCTACTACAATTGCTTATTACGTTATTAAGATCTCTTTCAGTTTATAATATTGCACATGCCTGTTAATATAGTGGTTAGTGATCTTGACTGCTAGGCTGGGTTGGGCTTGATTCCCAAGCAACTCAAAATATTTACAATTATAATGAGCACAACCATTTCTATTGAGTCTGGGTATGAAATTGTAAGTTTTAGAAATGAAATACATAAAACAAAAGACTCGTTTAAGAAAACTGGTGTAAGTAAACCATATCATTAGGACTTGTACCGTGTAAAATTACGTCTAGACGCGAAGATAAGGCACAGCGGCAATGTTAACGAGACAGACAGTTCAGTTGATAGTATTACACGTTTAATCAATACGTGACCTGACAACTAAACGACCTCAATATCTATAACTCTTTCAGCGCTATCGTCTGTGTTGACCTGCATAGTTAATATTGAAATTGAACTTAAGTTTTTATAGCGAACTAATGGAAAATCCGATAATTTTATAACTTCATTCGGACGATACACATGAAGTTACAATAGTCAGCCGATAGTCGTAAATATGTTTGCTTGTAAAAAGAGAAAATAATAATAATAATAACAATATCTTAGGACAATTCCACATACGCCTATGCGATTCCAAATTAGGCAATTTAATGCCTATGTTATGGTAACCGGACAGCTGATAAGCATACACATATACATATTATATAAGACTTATATAGATATTTTTATTAAATCCAGACACCGAACAAACAAATGTGCTCATCACACAATTGTCCTGGGTGGGAATCGAATCCACGACCTCTGGTTTGCAGTCAGGGTCTCTAACCACTAGACGACGAGGCCAGTCAGTAATGCTTGAACATTTTTCTCTAATATTGTTTCTTTTTATATAAAACTACAGTAATAGAGTCGGTGCTATGAAGCGGTTTCATTGCAAGTGGGCCGTTAAGTAAACCACTGCAGGTTTTCCGTTCTTCGAAGGGCGGGTTATTCGGTACTTCCCGGTTGTTACCTTGTCAGAGATCTTGAAAGCGTTCTTAAAAACATTTGACAATCAGAGTTCATTTTCTCCGAACACCTATAGCTGTACATACGTTTTGCTTATGTTTTAAAGCTGTTTGTAGGCAGAACAAACTATGCCTTTCTTTTGTAGGCATCATTTGCTTCCAGTATTTAGATATGTATGGAATTCGTAATGATTTTAGATATTCCATTTTCATATTCACAAGCCGTCAATTGTTTTGTTCGAGACTAATTTTGGTGTAAAGCTGTAGACACACTAAACACATAATATTAGATGTCCGGACATATTTTATGAGTCACTTTTTTTACAAAAATCATCCTCAATAGCATCCTATGTGCACTACAAATGTTTTAAATTATACTTTCTTGAGTCGTAACATTTTTTTTGGAAATTAAAGTTGCAATTTTTTATTGAATTTATTGAAAGGATTAAAAAGGTTAGTGTTTAGTAGCTTGTGTAAAATGCTGCTTATACATGTAATGCTAACATGGCTTATACAAAGCCATGCTAGCATTACATAATTGTAATATGTAATTAACAATACATTAATTACATATTAGCGCGCTACATATAAAAATCGCACGCCATCGAATGAACACTATGTCATTTAAATATCTCTGAGGATAAAGATTATTATTATTATTGGGTCACGTGTAAAAACAAATGCGAGTCGCTAACAAGGGATTTTCAATTACCAATGTGTAGCTACAACTTTATTGCTATCCGCTCGCCAAAGCTATTAACAGGTCGAAACTATTGAATTTAAATATTTTCTCATTGTAAATTGTTATATGAAATCCCCGCTAATAACGAACACGAGCCACAGTACAACCATTATATTACCACGAATGCAAATATGTTTTAATTATGTTATTGAATACTTCGCTTACTTATTGGATGCCGCAAATTTATGTATTCATTTTCGAAAAACACACAATGTTGATGAATTAATAAAATTCATTTATTGTTATCAAAAGTAAAACAAACTTGTGTTAAGTTTAATTGGGAAAATGAAATTACTGAAGCACATTCTTCATAAGTAAAGACGATTTTCGTTTGGCACTGGTTCGCTCGGCTGTAAATGTCGAAACATATTTAAAACTAATCTAATAATCCCAAAGGGAACAACACGTTTACTTTAAGCGAATTTGAACCTTAACGTAATTAGCTGTTGTGAAAATGCTTTGTACAATTGTATTTTTTGAACAACAAAAAAAAATTCAACAATTTTTCGCGTTGTCTTTGTATAATTAAAAAAATATTGGACAAAAGGGATCTTCAAACCGTTCCTAACGAATTGAAATGTCAAGGGAAGGGCTTACCCACGACAACGATTAGCGTCCGCTTTTAATCTATATAAATGAAAAATAAACAGTCGCCAAGATAATCTTTTGAGCGAATATAATTGCAAAAAGACAGATTAATTATGTGAAGGTCTGGCTGGTAAGATTTTTATTTAAAAGAAATATAAAGGCTATAGTGAAGTTTTAATTCTTTTTTCAACCCTTTCACTGTTTCGACTGACTGGCCTCGTGGACGATTGGTTAGAAACCTTGACTGCAAAACCAAACGTCGTAGGTTCGATTCCTATCTAGGACAAACATTTGTGTGATGAGCACATGTGTTTGTTTTGTGTTTTGATGTAATGCAAATATCTATATAAATTATATAGGATGTATCACCTGTCTGGTTACCATTAGACAGGTGTTTAATAGCGCAATTTGGAATTATATAGGCGTGTGTGAGATTTTCAGAGTATGGAACAGTTATTGTGGATTTAGTCTCGTGATGTGGTTTTCAAGATAATAGACAACCCCAGTGGGCAAGTGCGGACTGGCAGTCTTTGACCACCGAGTAAAATATAAATCATATAACACTCATACATTTATTGCTGTACTTAATGACTAATTACGCTTTCTGCCTTAGTAAGTCTGCCGACCTTCCAAATTCAAAGTCTCGATCAAATTGTATTCTACATTACTAGCTGTCCCCGCAAACGTTGCTTTGCCATATAAACGATTTGTAGACGTTCATTTAATATTTGAGACTGCGATGGTAGCGCAGTCTATCGGATCCAATGTGAAACATTCTAAAATCAACAAATATTTACAAATTAAAAATTAGTAAAAAATCATTTTCAAGTCGACCAAATTGTGAATCTAAACCATTCTCAAGTCCCCTTGAACACATAAAAAATTGAATCAAAATCGGTCCAGTCGTTTCGGAGGAGGAGGAGGAGGAGGAGTTCAGTGACATACACACGCACACAAGAAATATATATATATATATATATATATATATATATTTCTTTATATATATATTTCTATATATA
>DWQT01004676.1:0-11017 GCA_018244895.1 Myscelus amystis hages
ATTTGTGTAAATCATTTTAAGCTGACTCTATTAGTAGGTGTTTTATTCAGTGGCGTAGCTAGGGTATTTGCTGCCTGCTGCAGTTTAAGACTTGATGCCCTTTAAAATGGTCAAAATAATTTCAGATTTCAGAACACAGTAGAGTAGATATAAATTTTTGAAGAATTTTAGAAGATCGTCGGCTTTGATGCCCCTTTCCTTTTGATGCCCGTTGCGACTGCACCGCTCGCATCCCCCCAGCTACGCCACTGGTTTTATTTGAGGACATATCAGTTTAGATAGGTGAAGATGTATTTCAAAATAAATACTCATCATACCTAATGTAAAATTAATAAAGATACCTACCCTACATTGAGGTGATCTACTAGAGCTTGAGTTAAATCATTAGCTGCTGCAATACATTCTTTTCGTTTTTGTTCTGAAAACCAAAACAGTTTAATATACATAATGAATCATGTTAAAATAAATAAGACAAACTTACAAAGAGCTGTTGTTATTATTTACGATGTACTTTTAATACTTAAGTCGTTTACACTATTTTTATAATACTTAAACATTGTTATTTTAATCCTTTTATATGAATTACCTTGTGTTACTCTCTTTGCAGCTTGTTTAGCCTGATGTTCTTTTATAAGTGATGACAACATTTTAATTTGGAGCTGCAAAGGTAATTATGCAACGACCAGCAAATAATACTTAAAATGGGGTCAGATTTATTTTCTGGTGTATTATCGTATTTGCTCTACTTCTAATATTATTGTTTCGTATTTGTAAATCGTACATAATGTCATGTCATACAATGTCACTGTCACTGTTGTCGTTGACTTTAGTTTAGGCTTTGACTTTTACATTCAGCTTATTTTTTATCAAGTGGAATTTTAAATTTCCAAAAACCGATTAAAAATAACAATCAACGTTACGATAGCTACTCTTAGTTCAGGTTATTTTTGTCCATGTTATTTATAACAGACAGAGGTAGGTTTAAAATGATCTTGATGGAGGAAAATCTGCTGTTAGATTCTCGCGCACTCGCGAAGAAAGGGTTTAGGATATGTCGATTCTTATGGACTATATCCCTCTCAATGGGCTTTCAGTACATGTACGCGTTGGGAAGTGACGTCTTGCATGGCGCAAAAGAGGCACTGGTGACGTTACTGTATTTAAACGTAAATCAAAATCTTTGATCAGTAGTAAAAAAATATTATTATTCTGAATAACGTGCACGCTCCTATATTTATAATTATAATTCACATTTGTGTAGATATATCCACACATGCGGCCTATATTACGTATCAAAAACCAAAGGCCTGCTTATGGCAGCTGGCGATACATTTTGAACTCTTTGTATACATTCGTATACTCGTAGCTCATTTTTTATTAGACATTTAAAATACCTGTATGTACAAAATAATTTCATGTTTTATTTTTAAAAGTACTTGCTGGTCCCTGACAATCATATAATTGCATTACCTTAATTACATGTAGGTTGCTAATGAAAGAGGCTAGTATTGATTTTCGCTTATCGCTTACTGCGTTGCCAGCTACAACATTGATAAAAGATTTTCAGCCTTGCTCCGATTTATTTATTTGGTCTAGCTGAATTTTCAAAATTTACTTACGAAGTGAAAAGTATCAAGTTGGTCAGGGCTTTTAAGCTTTATTCAATTCTAAAACATTAGCTATAAAAAAGTACACTACTGTGTCAGAATGTTAAAGATTTTTCTATACGTTGCGGCCATAATCTAGTGTTTCGTATTTAAACATATGAAACCCTATTTTGGTTTATTTAGCCCATTTAGTTCTTTTAGGCTACGCTGAAGCTTTTGTTGACGTTTTGAGTCCTTTATAGGATCTTCCCCAGAAGTTTTTAAGAATAATGCTTTCTTATTTTACAAATATTAATTTTATGGTAAAGATATGTAATCAATTACTTTAAAAAAAAATTGATTAATGTGGTCCCAACGAACTATGCTTGACATAAACAGACTAATCTAAAGTTTTATTCTCATAAATTAAACTTTAATGTCATGAAAGTCAACATTGTATATGTATATGTACGTAGTCTGATATCAATTGCTCAAGTTTAAAATGACTTTAGTCAAATAAAAACATCATTAAATTCATCGTACGTATTTTATTCGATAATACCTACCCATTTACAAAAACTCATCATACTAAAATACTTAAAATCTATATTTCCAGTCTTGATATTAAATATTACACTATTGTAATAATTAAGTTAACAATTCCGTGGTTAACATAGGGCTCTTACGTAGTAAACAGACCTAATCATGTTTTCTCTCCTCGTAGTTTACAACACCGTATTGTGCTTTCAATTTGTCCGTAAATTCCGGGTCATCCCAGCCCCAAAGGTGATGTGTTCCATCACCTGTCCTCTGTGACCTTTGTTTAATGATATCAGATGAAACTGATTTCAGGTCATATGCTTGTCCAATCTAAAAATTTAAAATACTCTGTTAGTTTAAACTTGTTGTAATGATATTCGATGCATAAATAATCTCAAACGATTTAGTGTTTAACGTTTGGCCAGGTTTAATAATAATACCTATACCAATATGTGGGTATAAATCCATATCCGTATGGAAGTCGTTTCAAACAAATAGTTCTAGTCGTTTGTGTAACTAGCTTACGTTAACATTTTAAACTGTACACATTGATAATGAGGATTTACTACAATATCGCATTACCGTATAATATTATATATAAAATTAAGATAAAATGTAGCTTAAATATACGTTCGCCTTTGAAGCTTACCCAAGCCATCGCATCGATGAACATTATAGTGGGCGTGAGCATATTATATAGGGGGTGCTCGGTCGCGCGGTAATCCCACGGGAACGTGTGGTGGTAGTTGTGGAAACCTTCCACACAGATCATCCATACACCGATGTTCTCGCGGGGGTTCAATGACCTTTAGTTTTAATTTAATTATTAATGTTGTTACACCAATTTTTATTTAATTGAAGTAATGCTAAAAACTTATAAACGTCCATGCTCTGTTAATAATAAAACTAAAAGGCTACCTATTAGTTTAATAGGTAGTAGTATATATTTTTCCACAATGATCACAATAATATTTATTAGAAAACTTTAGTATACTCAATTTATTAGAATTTTGATCCTAAACTTACCCTAGTAACAATCTGTGTCGGCTACAGATAAATTAACTCATGACACACGATTAACTTGCATTATCTGTTGCATAGACTGTACTATCACTGCTTCTTATGCATAATTATAATGAATACATTCACATGTAAATAGAAATTACTTTGCTACTCAGTGACAGATGCAAACTTGTTATTTAACATTCTTTGGCGATAAGGCTAATTTTGGACGCATATTAATTACTTAAAAAGTTTAGGTAAGATAGATAGATAGAAGATAGATAGAAGAAAGGTATTTTGTTATCTAACATTGACGTATTGTTGAGTATTTTACCTACCTACGGAACTTCCAATTCATTAATAATTTGTTTGTTTTTTATTAACAACTGCTTGATTACATTGGTTAAATTCCTAATACCTAAGGCTATTGGAAAAACTTACTTGTCGTAAGGTCTGTAACCAAAGGTATGTGCGAAGCTGTTGACGCTCCATACTACGTTGATGCCGCAAGTGTAGCGGAGGATCGTGGGTATGAAGAACGCATTTAGCCAAGTTTCGTTCCAGAAGTACACCGGTATCACCGTCGGCAGCACGAAGCACAGGAACGGCATCATTTTCATATAATGCCTAAAAATTTAAAAGTGTCCATATGTCTCATTGTTGGTTCTAGGAAACTCGCATGTTCTCACATCGTACTTACTATAGTCAACTGCAGTCGAAGAGAATGTAAAGAAAATAAAAAAGAAGTCGGTATATAAAAAAAGCATACCATGGTAAAAGTACATTGGACACAGGCTAGTGAAAGCAGAAAAATGAATGAGGACGCTCAACGTTTTCTCATCATTTGAAGAGATACTTGAATAGATTATTTTTTGCATTCGTTTTTCCTTGCGTTTCAAGTGAATCTCGATTCAGAAACGAGATTGGTTGGCTTACTTTTTCTGGAACATGACAACTGGATCAGCGTACAGATCGCTTAAATCTATGCGCTTGCCACCTTCTATGACTTCTGGGCTTTTCTTGCAGCAGAGCCAGCCCATGTGAGAGAAGAAAAGACCTCTTTCCGCATTGTGGGGGTCGGCGTCAGTGTCTGCATATTTGTGATGAGTTCGATGATCCCGAGCCCATTCGAAAATGCAATCCTGTGGACATTTACTACCTATTTTACATTCGTTTTTTGAAAGCATGCAGTAATTCGTGTCTGTTACATATTTATTTATTCAACGAATCCGTAGTCGATCTCTAAATATGACTGTGTTAAGTACCTGCGTAATTTTTCAAATGGTAAAAATGCTTGTTAAGATAATATTTTTTTATTCAAGACAATTTAAAATGGAAATGATGAAAAGTAAACGTGTAATGTCAGTGTTAAACTTTATCGGAATAAATAAAAGTAGTCAACGTCAACATTGTATGATAATTTTAATTGATAATTACATATTAGCGTTATCAATGTATAAATATTCATTAAACAGTTTTAGTTAAGCATTGCGCTGAAAATTCGAAATTATTTGCATTAAAATTACTATTTTGTGTTCAGAGTGGAATAATTTATTTAAAATAGGCCATTGGATTTAATTGAAAATCGCTTCAGCAGAGAGCTTAATATAATAAGAGCTTGGTGGTTTGTGGGAGACTGCCATTAAACTTTTGGATTGAAGTAGGATTAAATTGAAAAGTTTAAACCGTTAAACTGCTTTAAGTAATTGAGCACATAAAATATAAATTGAAAGGTAATAATAATTACAGTATAAATCATTGTGCCGAACTCTGAAGGTGAATATGTAATTTACTTTACAAAGAATTGGATGTACTTTGATTATACACGATAAAATGCTTAAGTGGCATAAAATTTAATAACTTGGTGATCTAAGGTTAGCGTCCCTGGGCCTGTTCTCGAAATTTTACGTTTGCGTTTTTACGATAACATATGCATACATTATACATAATACTTACTACTGCACCTACATACTACTGCAGGAAAACAACGCAAGTGACTGTATGCACTAACATGTGTTCCAAAAATGCTCTAGGCATGTTAAGTCTTCCAAACATGACTAACCCACTTGTAATCCTTCTCATACGGAGAGGAAGTATGTTAAACTATAAAGATGAGTGCTTAGAAATATGATAACGATGAGAAACACTTCCACACATGTGAGAAAAAGAGAATAGAAATCTAGTGAAAGCAATAAAATGTTACTAATTTTGTTAATACTCAGATATAAAAAAAATGTATTACTTGAAATCCCATTGTTTGCCAGAGCATCAGGACTATACGCAGAGGCGTGCGCGCCTTGAAACTTCTGTGTGTCCAAAGGCGATGCGATCCGGCGCCGATGCCAATGGCGCACATTAGATGCACTATAAACGCTGTAAGACAATTAGAACCTGCTTTAGATTTCAGATTCTACGCAATTGATTACATTAAGAAAAACCATAAACAGGTTTTAATGAGTTAGACTTTATTCGCACAGATTTTAACAACGTCGTTTATAGAGTTGAAAGTAACTTTTAAAACGCGACGAAATTCTACGCAATATTGTTTACTGACACATTCGCGTTGTCCATCGGCTTACAGATTATGTTTGATTATTACAATACAGAAGCATGTAACTCTTCATCATAAACCGAACTGATGATCAGAGCCGATTTTTTGATTAAAACATTCAAATAGAAGATCTTGAGGTTAACTAAGATTAAAGTTGTTTTGCAAGCAAATTCTTGCCTTTTAAAATTGATAAACACTCAGAAATTGCCAGTTGCAACCTAGAAGTTCGAACATTGTGAGGAAGATAACGCCAGAAGACCTAGACGACTGCTAAGATAATTTAGTTTCGTTTTCGCATAACTGTATAGTTTTCGTTCTAATTAACGTAATGATAATATAGGTAATATCTATAATATAAATAATATTGTAAGTAATAATACACTCTAGTATTTTAAGTAGGTAAAATTTTTACGTCGTTAGAATATGTACCTACTTAATATCATAGCTTGAGTTTGTTAATTAGGCATATAATAGTAGCAAATTACCGAAGCACATTCGGTCGGGTCGACAATTGTAGTTTATTGAAGCGCGGGTCCCGAGCGGAATCGAGTGCTGGCATAATTTCCGTTAAATCGGCCCAACGTCACTAATGGCGGACCGGATATGAAGAGTTTGCCGATGTAACTACTCCGCCACGAACTACAAGCTAGTATACTAGTGCTTTAGAAGCAGATATAAGTATCCGATAAAGCTATATAATGTGTTAAATAAACTGTTAAAAAGGCTTTTCAGTATCTATACTAATAATATAGATCTGAAGATTTTGTTTGATTGTTTGAACGCGGTAATGTCAGGAAATATTGGTCCGATTTGAAAAAAAAATTCAGTGTTACATAGCTCAATGGAAATGTGCGTGATGTTATATTAATCTTAGCGTGATATTATATAACAGCGTGATATTATATAACAGATGAATAGGAGAGGAGCAGCAATATAAAATATTGCGACAACGGCAAAATAATTTATATAGCAAAACAACGATTGCACGTAGCTGACCCAAGCTAGTAAAGTATATGATAAAATTAGTAGGAATCTTTAGAATAAATAACATGACTTATGTATATAAATTTTGAATGGTAGCTTACTAAATAAGACGATAAAGATACTCCTTTTTTTAAATCAAAACATTACGTTATTGATAGTACTAAGTGCTTACCAAATACATTAGTTTGCCATTTTGCGGACGTCAGTGCCAGATAGATTCCGTACAGTGAGCCAATATGTAAGAATAAGAACCAGAAGATATTGAACCATACATATTCATGTTTCTTGGGCGTCGCTTTCTTTAGTTTTGAAACATCTTTCGCTAAACCCAGATCTGGCGTTTGTGTGTCTGTTTCAAATAGTACCCCACTTGGTGTCGGGTCCACTTGAGGGGGCATTTTAACTGAAATAAGACCAAATTTATTTAATATTCAGATATACAAGCACATTTTTTCACCTGTATATTTTTTCATTTATATATTTATGATTTCGAATAACCAATCATATGTAATAATAAATTATTCGTGTCTAAACTGAGTTTTACTGACAAGTTGAGCATTTTGAATTATCACTTGTAACAGGATTGTATTTTCACATAATGGAACGCAATCTCTGTTATAATATGTTTTTAATAAAAGATAATACGTTATTAATAAAAAATTCATAAAATTAATGTGGTTGGAGTATTATCAGTACCCCGAGTCTAGCGTAGAACATTGTCGTGATCCCAACAGAGATGTTAAGGATTTCAAATTACGATACTTCAAAAAAATACATACAAAGGTACAAATGCAGATAATATTTTTCATGGCAAATCTTTGAATATTTTCGGTATGCAAACAACTCAAACCTTTCTGTCAATTTCGTATTCTATTTGAAACAAGGGCAGAGTCAATAAAGTATCGCTAATCCATCATAAGTTAGCGTTACGACTTTGTATCAGATATCGATACGGAATTTGAAGGCGTAATATTACAGATTTTAACGTCCACGATGTAGGTCCTTACATATTTTGTGACGTCATTAATACAAAATTTAATCTTTTGTGATGTATTTCAAAATTTACACAAGTGTATGTTAGTGCAAAGTTAGTGCTTCCAAAAATTAGTGAACTTCATTTGAAGTCTAATTAAATATTTAATGTATGTATTTTTAAATCCAAAAAGATGTGCTCACTCACCTCTGGTTGATGACTAAATAAAGACTTATCATACACTGTTTTATATACTACTGAAAACAATGGACATCTAGATAATGATGAATTTCATTCCAATCTTAACCAGGTGACACTTGTTTAGTTAAATGCGTCGTTGCTTAACAATAGCTTTAATTAGCATCAACGTATTGTCTCTACTAATGTATTTAAAGTAAATTTTGTAAGAATTGTTTTGTTTAATATACAAACAAATTACTCTTTTTTATATAAGTACTAATACCTAAGATGTAATAATACCAGTAACTTTTTTGGGTCGTGTAACATCTTTTTATTCTCTTCTTGATCTTAAGCTTACACCTTAGTTCTTTGTTTGAAAATGTGAAGCCCTCGCAAATTCGTACCTAGATAATATTTTTGATAGGTATTCTACCTGTAAAAATCTTTGCCGTACAAGCGTATAAGATTAGTTAAGGATGCATTCTACCATACTGACCAAAATTCACAAATTATATTGATAACATTTACAAAAACTACACAGTAAGGAACATAATTAGCTGCCTGTTTTATGCTTTAGGTTTTAAGAGTCTGACCGCTTATCTAATCTGGCATGCGCTTCGCTTCCTACTCGTAAAAAAAGATCCTTTAGGTGTCTGCAATTTGAACCACGATTATTTAACCAGCGATGTCGCTTTCACAACTTTTCCGTCGACCTGGCAAATTGCCTCCCACGAAATGTATTAACTGAAAAGTTAATGAAAAACTCTTATACTCCGCTTCCGCCAATATTCGCAAGATGACAATTCTAGAGTGTAGAATCAAACGAAATTGGGACTTGCAAGTAATTTCGGCTTCGAACGTTTCAACATGTATAAATGGATAGATGGTTTAGAATAAAACTTTCTGAAAACTTTAATGACATTATGATAATGGAAGCATTATCGATTAATTGATATTCGTATTGTTACTGTTTAAAGAAATATTACAGTTAATAAAACAAGATTATTTATATTATGAAATACACAGATGAATACTATGGATTTCAATTAATAATATTTTAACACATACCATAGATACATTCGAGTGGAACGACTGAAGAAAAATGTGTGGCATTCTTTTTAAAAGCTGTTTATTATTATTATTATAAGTAAGAATAAACAACTTAAGCTATGTCGCTTAGCCAAAGATGTAGGTTTGGACTCGTAGGTAATACTTATACATGTGTATATCGGTTGTAATAAATATGCTATTCGCCAATGTTTTTTTTTATTAAAGACACACCAACAGCATAACATATACAATGTTAATATTAAAACGTTGTAGTATGTAATAAAAGTGTTCAAATACTTAACATAACATTCGTGTTTAGAATATACAAATTTTCTTTGATTTCGTCTTCATCACAAGGGTTCGTACAACGATTACCGGTATTGTGGTTTAAATCGCTTCGAATTTCGCTAACGATTCCTCCCCGCCGTCATCATCTGATTGAAGATCGCGAGTGTAATTGAATTTTAAACCTGGAATCAATCGTGTCCTTGTTAAGTACTACGTGTTCCAAGGTCAAAACATTCGCACATCGACAACGTATTTTCTTTTATATGAAAAGTGGTTGTGAACAATCTATTTCATTTTATGTCATTTACAGTGTTGTTTTAAATTCACTTACTTTTTATATTTCATGGTACCTACATTAAGGCTTTATTTAAGTTTATGATTACAACAATAAGGTAATGTCGGAGTAGTTCTGAAATACATAATAATAAATGCCAATAGACTAAATTATTCCATTTAGTTTTAGTGATTAGGTATTAATAAAAATATAACAAGTTTATTATTCATAAGTACCAGGACATGTGCAGTCAGTATTGTATAGTATCCGTCCGTATATTCTATTAGCTTTAGCTGCAATAATTCATAATGTGGTTAATCGCGGTCAGTAGCCAATCCACCTATAGTATTAAATAATAGAACCACCACGGTAAGTAAACTTTTAAATGAAATAAACTGTTTTTAACTAATATCGAGATTACTTTGTAATAAAAGTCTGAAGTGACTATATAAACAAATTGTGTTATTACAGTGGCGACGATTTTCAGTACAATATAGTATATTATGATTTAGTTCGTTTAAACGGTAAATGGTAAAAACAATTTAAAGTTATGTTATGTTAGAAATAAATTAGTGGCGGTTCGACGATTTCTGAACACACTGATCCACGAGGATTCCTCAAGTGGTTATTGGCGTTGTGGTAGAAAATGGTTTCGATCTTAAAAATGAATTGCCCTTGCGGCCGCGAATCGATCGAGGACTGGGAACCTCTTGTAAATTGAATTTTTCTTCCCGGTCCGATTCTGACCTCGTTACGAATTGCGGGCTTAAAGATTTTCATTGAAGAACAATTATATTGACATTGCTTCCACGATCCGAAATGAATATTTAATGAGCAACGGGATTATTATATCAGAGAGTTTATCATGTATGAATATCCATTCAGAACAAAAGGCGAAAATCACATGTAGTAGGCCATCAATATAAACTAGTTTTAGATTGTTTTTAGAGGGGAACATGTAGGCAGGCACTCCACCTACTTTAAAAAAATATGTAATTACAATATATTAATGACCTTATAGGAAAATATATCAAATTTGAATTTTATATCATCTCAGAGTAGGTACAAATTGTATACTGTACTTATAAAAGAACCTCTGGTGCTGCTAACGTCGTTGTTCCGCGCTTCGAAGTATACGTTAAAAAGTCGCTCCCTAATTTGTATTAAACCGACTTTAATTGGTTGCTGCGAACGCAAGAATTGAAAACAAGATTATTACTGGGCGCTCTTCTTTCATAACTGCATATAAAAAAAAATATTTATACTTTGAGACGGGCTGCCTTTTTGTTATATAAAACAAATTGTTTTGCTACCGTTGAAAGGAATTATGGACAATGGGAAAAGCGTCTGATAATATTGATCGGTTGTTGCTCAATGCAACCAATTACCAACGCTTCTCTGAAATAGGGCATGCAGCGGATGGCTAATCTAGATGGAGGAAATTTGTTTTACCAGATGTATTTCTTGAACAATGAACATTAAACAATGAAAAAAGTATAAACTAAATATGTCATATCTTTCAATGCGTTTTTTTTATTAGCGTCATGTCCAATTTTGAAGTCCACCTTTATCTACCAATGTAAAAATAA
>DWQT01004677.1:0-11016 GCA_018244895.1 Myscelus amystis hages
TATTTATATGTGCTATTTACTAATGGGTTTGAAGTTGGTGCTCGTATTCATTTAAGTGATTACAATATAATTATTTGCTTAAGGGTTAGCACCGACTTCAAACCTATTAACTTATTAACTACTACAAATAAATATGTAACCATAATAAACGATAACTATTATGTCACCAAGTTGAGAAATCACGTACGACAAGAACATCTACATAATATATCTCATTCTTATAAAAGTGACATTTAGAAAAAAATGATATATCTATATAGATTTTTAGTCCATACATGATTATATACATAGTTATATGAGTTCTCAGATCAAAAATGGGTAAATTCAAACTGAATCGTGAATAGTATTTCATCTGATAAAATTACATTAAAAACTCGAGATACATCTAAAGAGCGATTAGGCGATAAACATCAAATCAAAATGCAGTAAGGCTGTGCGGAGGGTTCGGGTCATCGACCCCAATGCGCCGGCGCATTGTTCCGCGAATGCGTCTGCACACGGAAACGGGGAGCTAGACATCCAAGAACGGAACTTGTGGATATGGTAAAATATAATGGTGCGTTTAATGAGATTACCTGGTTTATTAAAACCTTATTAAATAAAAACCTTCAGATAACAAAAATTTTTAAAAAAGTCAAAAATGCATACAAGTTTCAGCTTACCCTAGTTTTAAATACAAAATTCCTTGTTGCTGAGCTGGCTGTTAAAGAAGCAAATGCTTAAGGAGAATTTCAGCGGCATTGAAAAGACCCGATGGTCATCTTCAGTGGTAACTGCCTCCAACCACAATCTCTGCTCGAGTAACATTTTATAGCATTCTTAACTTCTCCCTCACTTGTATAAAGAGCAATGAGTACCATTGAAATGCATTGAATATCGAATTTCATATAGTCTATAAACAGCGAACGTATCCACGTTTTTCTAATTCCATGCATCTCAGCATCTGTCGAAAGTTATTTGCGGCGTAAACAAAACTGGTCCACGTTAACTATCCTACACGAAATAATTAGATACGCGCCTGTGAAATCTATCATCGCTCAAAGGGCTGACTGCTGTGCGCACTTTTCGTTTACAACAGCTATAAATAGGCCGAAAATAACGTAAACAATATTAGTGCTTAAAGTTGTTAACACTATTTTGTAGGCTATCTTATTAAAATATCTAAAACAGTTTATTTGTTCATTGTGGTTACTGTATTATAAAAAGTTTAAATCGCATAGGGAGTATTTTTCCCGATACTAATAAGTAAATTAAATACAAATACTATTTCAAAGATTTTACAACAAAATACTAAATCAATGAATATACTCATGAGGAAAGGAATAATCACAAACTTGGGACTGTAATTGATTAACTTAACTCTTTCAATTAAATTAATAGTAGTAAAGGATATCGATAAATAACTGATCGTCCATTAAATTGTCAGGTGAGCAAACCAAACAGCAATTTTCTGTCAAACATAACCAGTGTTTCCAATCCCGCGAAAATCTCGAATCCCGCCATTAGCAAGATTATGTTGTAATCCCGCGGAAGCCTACGATTTTCTGAATTCTGCGTATTAATTTTATAAAAGGATTCCTTTACTCGAAGTTAATAAATTATCACTCCCGTTAAAAAGCAATGACTAATCACAATCTTAAACTTTTATAGTTCCTTAAACTGAAAAACTGATTAAATGACATCGTCTCTATCATTAAAGACGAAGATTCGTTGGTAGACTTAACTACCTTGGGATAATTTTAGTTCATTGCTTCGTTCAATTCAACCGCGGGATCCAACGCTAGAATACCATATGGCGCGAAGGCAAACCTTACCTAAACTCAAAACGGGATAGATAGCTAAGATAGGCGTTTAAATAACATCTTCAAGCGACCTTCGTGACAAGTGAAGTCACATAACGGTTAGAGTCGAGTCACGTAACGGTTGAAGTACAATAATTTATAGGGACTAAGAAGAAATTAGCCGTCCTCGCTCGTCCCTCGGACGTATTTACGACTCGCCGTCAATAAGTTTAATGTTAAATCCCAACTAATGCCTGCGAAGATGTTTCCTAACAGTTTACGAAACGGAACAATAGCCAAACATACCTAATTCCTTAAGTAACTATAGATATTTTCCGTTTCTATTATCATATAGAAGTATACAATGCTAACAGCAATTCTCGGCGCTAATTGAGATACAGTTACTTATCTTGATTTGTATGAATTCAGAAACGTGTACTTAATATCGTTAATCGGGGACCCGGGTACGATACCACAGGAAGTGGCTGATGAAAGAGCAAATGATCATTTATGAATTTGTCCGAATATATTTATTTTATTTTATTATATGGAAGTACCAGACGAGCATGCAGTCCACCTGATGGTAAGTGGCTACCATGGACATTTGTAATCAACCCCAGATAAGATTAGATTCCTATCTCAGGTCGACCACAGATGCGCCGCTACTCTTGAGGACTAAGCTGGAATGCCTCGAAAAAGTATGTGTCCCTTACCACACCCTTTGAACCGGAACACAGCAGCGCTTAACACGGCTGTTATAAGGCAGAAACAGGTGTGGCGGTGGTGCTGCTGGAGCCGAACCAGAGGGTTCTACCACCTTTAAAGTTTTCAAGAAATGTTAAACTTCTGAATTTTCCTTGCATATGAATAAACGTATATTTTTGTTGTGTTTTTTATCCTTATAGAGAGGTTGGCTTCGGCGTCGAGCCACGAGACAATTGTGAACTGAGCGATCGTGACACTCGAGAGTTAGACGCTGCTAATCCAGCACACTTTGACAACACAGCTAATGAATACGATTTCTACGAGCGCGCTCTAGGAAGAATGGCTGATGACTGTTTAGATGGTGACATATATCTATTAAAATAAATAGTACTAAAGCGAAAAGATATCTTATATACTTAATGAAACTTTGTTTGAAAGCAATTTCTTGCTACATCCCCATAATTAGACGACATTTAAATAATTTTCTGACCGGGTCATGACTCTTTTTGACAACTCTAACTGTTATTAAGTCTACACCGATGTACTCGTACTTACCTTATGTATAAAGGATACATGAAAACAGACTTCAGGATAACTAAGGGTGTTTCATTTTAGCATTATACGGACATGATTTTTACAAAAATAAGTACGGTGCATTTATATTATTTCATTGTTGTTAGTATCACAAGTGTGTAACGAAGATGGTATGGAGTTCACTCTTCGGCTTCCTGAAGGCTTTTATGGCAGAATGTATACATATGGCTTTTACGATCGCTGCTTCTTCCGTGGCAACGGTGGCGTGTCTAACGTACTCCGAATCACGGGGGCCCACGGGTATCCTGAATGTGGGACGCAGAGGGTAAGGAAATTACACACACATTACACTTTAGTGCATTTGGCGATTTACTGTATAACTCAGACTGCTTACGATTTAGAAATGAAGTAAAACTCCCATCCATTTGTGTTCAACATTATAAACATTTTTTGATGTGAAACATCTTTGGGCGCGGGTGTAAACCGGATCGCTGGCGTGGCGACGCTCCCCGTGGCGACGGCTCGCCACGCTATACGAACTCGAATATAACTGTTACTGAAGTCACAGATCATAAATTGTGGCGACTGGAAATTAATATCGAATTTTTGTATTGAATGTAAATAAATGTTTTTCATTAAATAATGTCACCATTTTTTGTAATAAATAAGTAATAGTTCATTTTGTTTTCATTGGGCTACAATTCGTTCCTGTAATAGTACCGTGTTTTATGTTTATTACTTGTACGACCATGATGTGTCACATCTGCCGGGCGTCTCGTGACGGCTCATTTTTTTTTTATTGTAGTATGGTGATACGATGACCAACATCGTGGTCGTCCAGTTTAGCGATAACGTACAGACGTCGCGAGACAAGCGCTTCAACCTGACCTGCTTGTTCAGAGGACCAGCGGAAGCCGTGGTTACGTCTAATTACATAGGAGCCGGGTGAGATTTCGGTTTGAATTCAATGAACATCTTTATTTGAAAAGCATTACTAATTTGTTACATTAGCCACAAAATTCACTTTTCAAATAAATATGTTGTACTCGATTGGTTTGCATTCTTTTTGATGTTGTTGCAGTATTAACAGTTAACATTGTGTGTGAATTGTTATTTTCCATGTTTTGTGAGTGACCGTTCCATTCGATTTTTGTGATTTGATTGAATTTATCGGGTCTGTAAAATCTTAACAAGTTTGGATTGAAAATTTTGAGTTTGACTATGACACTTCGTACTTTGGGTTAGTTATGTATGCAAGTGTTGTTTTCTATTTGATTGTATACATTTTATGTGCCTACTTGTTTGTGGATTTTGTCAACTTTTATATCGGTCTGATATATTAACAGAGGTTTTAGGATATTTCTTTCCATTTTATTATATTGAGTGCTGTTATTTCACTAACAGCTACTAACTACCGACTTTGAACGAAATCGCAGCTAATTAAGCAATAATCATGCGGCATTGTAAAACGTATTATTAACCTTATAAATCTTGTTTCCGTAAATCATTCTGTTTCATTCAAAGTCACCAAACTTGATTAAGCAACTTTAACTTCGAAATTAACTGTAGCCTCGGCTATAACTTGATTGACAGGTCGGGCAGCCCTATACCGATCGAGTATTTGCCGGAAGAAAGCTCACTTAACTCTAAGGTTCGACTGATGATATTGTACCAAGGCCGACCAACGACCACCATTGCCGTGGGAGATCCATTGACGTTCAGACTCGAGGCGCAAGATGGATATAATTACGCAACGGACATATTCGCCACTAACGTTATCGCTAGAGATCCTTATTCAGGTCGATCAGTGCAGTTGATTGATCGTGTAGGGTATGTATATTATAAAATAACATGTCATTTAATTTGCTGTTGCTGTGTATTCTCTGTGCTTTAGTATTTATTCGTATTTGTTTTTAACCATTCGTCACAGTTGCCCAGTGGACCCAGATGTTTTCCCCGAGCTGGACAAGGGCAGAAATGGCGATTCACTGGAAGCTAGATTCAATGCCTTCAAAATCCCAGAATCTAACTTCTTAGTATTCGAAGCAACAGTGCGGACCTGTCGCGATGGTTGCCAACCGGTAAGACCATTTCAAGTTCTGCATCACTGATATATAATTACAGGGTACTATAGTTCATGCGATTGTAATTATTACACCAAAGCATTCCATTCTTACGTTGCCACGGCAATAGCTAAATAACAAATATTTGTAATTATAGTTAATTATGAGTTTATTAGTTCTATTTGGTTCTTGGATATACATTTTGTACTGGCTTCTTTATATCAATTGTTACATTAAAAAATAAAAATTCATACTGCGACTCTTGGATTGCATCTCACTTACCATCAGGTGAGCACGTAGTCAAACGGCAACCTATTATCATTGGGTTTTCCCATAGAGACCTTCCAACGATGTTAAATGTCTAATTAAATTGACATCGGCAATTGATGAAAATAGCAACAGTATATAGACAGATCTTAGAATGGAAATAGCCTTTTATAGTGTTTATGCCGACATCTGACGTGACGTCAATTTACCTTTTCAATTATCGTAACATTATTACTTGCGAGGGGCTCGCCCCCGTGTCTCATACATCAGTCGCATCTGTATTGACATCATATAAGGCGTGACTATGATCACCAAGCGATAAACACTATAAGTTGTTAGATCGGCAGATTTCCCACACATTAGAAAATATTAAACCTATACTTTATAACATCTCTAAAGTGTGCAGGTTGCCTTACGATGTTTTCCTTCACCGTTAAAACGAGTGACAGTTAAATAAAATCCACTTCACTTTATAAGTAAGAGGACGCCAGGATTTAAACTCAGATTATTCAGTCTTGTTACAAAATTACAATTAATTCCTATTTTACTTTCATAAGAAAGGCATCGCTTGGAATGCTTGATTATTTAACATGGGCAAACCATCTTTTTTTATCCATATTTATGTATATTTAGTTCGCATCATTTTATGTATCTTGACTATCCTACAATTTGCATAATTTACGAAATTTAAGAGCGAAATGGATTTATTGCCTAATTGTAATTTATTACGTAACATAAATCATAATAATGAATGACAATTACTGGCCTGTGATTATGTTGATCAACATATGAAAAACAAACTGATATTGGATTTGCGTCAATGCAGAAAAAATATCCTCAGCCTTATCTACAGTTTGTAACTATAGGGTTATAGGTTTATCTTCCTCTGTTGAAATAATGGTAACTCAGTTTGCAGCACATAAGTAATTAGCAACAGCTAAGTAATTACTTACAATATACCTATATTTTATTATACAATACAGCTATAAATACTTCTGTTAATATTCAATTATATGATGAAAACAAATTCCAAATACTGCACTCCTTATTTGATAAAAAAAGCTTTGAATAATTTTATTTCACCATAATCGTGCGTTTATTTTATGATATTAGATTTTCAAAGCATTAACATAAGCAAGTACAGGTAGGTACATTGGGGATTTGAGTTGATTTGATTTGAGTGTTCGGTTCTCAAATGTAAGTAGATATAAGTTAATAGTTAACAGAACGTTGATAAAAAGTCCTACAATTTTCTTTACAGGCATATTGCCCAAGTCATACAGGACGGTCGGAGCCTTCCTTTGGCCGTCGTCGAAGGGACGTGAATACGACCACTGGTTACGAAACGGAAGGCAACGATACCGCAGTTATCAGACCTAATTCTACAGATGAGGGTAAAGATAAAGCAGACGACAAAAACGAAGGATCCCTGTACAAGATCTCTTACGAAGAAACCGGTGTGGATAAATACTTGAAGGATGAAGTTGAGACACCCAGTCACGTACGAAAAATGATTGAGGTGAGAAATGTACAACATTTTCCTAAATACTACTAAATACTAATACTCAATGTACATGTTAGACATTGAAATACAATTTAGAATTATTATTTGTCCAAAGCAGAATTGAATATTTTATTAAATTACTTGGTACCTAAGTATTTGATGTTTACTTATTTTTTAAATTATTCTGTGTTATGTTAATAAAAAACATTATTTTTAAGGTCTTTGACAATCGAAATGAGCTCTTAGAAGAAAACGGAGTGTCGGATAGTTCGCCTGTGGTGGCGGCAGTAGGAGTGTGCGTGTCGCCTTACCACTACCGGGCGCTACTTGTGGCTCTGTGCACTCTATTGTCTCTGCTGCTGGCTATGTTAACTGCAGCCTTGTATATATACAGGTACGTAGGTCATTGTCATTGGTCAACGATATCAGTTTTTATATATTTGGGCGCCGATATAAAACAGCGTATTAAAATAAAATAGAATTTAACCATTTACGGAACTTGATGTATAAAATCACTTAATATGTAGGCGCTACCATCTGGATATTATGTTGTGATAAATATGATTACATTTCGTGTATCGCAGGCGCTACTGGCGGGTGCTACGAAAGAACATTCAGGCGTCGAGCGCAGCGCCGCCGCTGCGGCCAGCCGCGCCCGGCCCGCGCCCCACTCGCCCTTCGCTCTTCTCCGCTTCGCATCTCCATAAGCCCTTCTCTTTAAGGTTCTTATTTCTCACATAAAACGCTTTACTTAGACCTAGCAAATGCGTTATGTTGCAAACGGACCTACATATAAACGACTTCTGAACGAAAATGCTTTTCCGGCTTGAGAGAGGTTTAAAATGGCCTATCATGCTAATTTCAAATACAAAAATATAAATAGTTCTTTAACTGTTAGCGTGATATTCGTTTAGTCGTTCTATTTTCAATGAATGAGCGGTAACCAGTTTGTCTTTGGTTTCAGTGGTCTGGGAAGGAACTTTACAGAAATGGGCGAGGAAGCGGGGTCTTCAGGGCGACTGGCAAATGCCTTTGACGACGGCAGCGAACCGATCTACACTGATCCGTCCCTGTTCGAGCGTTCCCGGTCATTACGTTCGCTGCATTCCCTGGACTTGAAGCCTGAACGACGCGACCACCACGCTTAAAAATTTTATTTTTCGAATTATGGAATCTCTGTTGTTCTACTAAAATATTTTAATGTTTTTACAAAATTAATTGAAATTAACTGCCATGAATGTGCTCAGTTTCGCCGTCCAACACAGATTATCTATTATTTTTAACGTCATCATTAAAATAAATCTAAATGTCTAATATTAAAATATGTTTAAGAACATTAAATACTAATAAATATGTTTACATTGATGTGTTTCTATAATTTTCATTACAACATAGTTTGTTTAAAATGTAATTTGATTTAAAAGTCTAATGAAATAATAAAATTTGGGAACCTACAGGACGAAAAAATTGCAAAATCGATTTATCGAGGTTTTTCATCAAATTATCATTTATTGGGTTAAAATAAATATTTTTTTATGAAAATACCACCTCCTGCTGGTACATTTCACAATACTGTTCTTATCTGTCCACAACCTATATATATACATACATAACCATCATGTCAGGTCCCTAACGGGGTAGGCAGAAAGCACCGAGTGCCAAATATCTCTGTCCTTACAAATCTGTCGTGCCTCATCCACATCCATCAATCTCTTCATGCATACACGCCGGTTTTTGAGACTCCTGACTATACGTATACAATAAAATTTTCATAAGCTATTTGATATAATATATTTATTATACTTCACATTTAGATAAAATACATATCAGTACAATTTACATATGGTATGGAGATGGAGTAGGCATAGGTACACTCATTAAAGGCGAGTCTAAATATTCCATTTCACTAGTGCTAGGAGCTGGTTCTGTTTGAGATGTCATCTTCTGCTGTAGAGCCTCGTGTAATTTGTGAACAGAATCATTGTGCTGAGTGCCAGGCTGCAGGGCCTTCATTAATGTCTGAATCCGAGTATCAGGCAATTTTGGATGTATATACCATAGCAGTTTCAATAAATGCCTTGTCACATTGTCTTTCGAGAGACCAGCAAAGAAGAATTCATCAAATAATACAGTACTGAAGTCTTCTCCTTGAAATTCATCAGGTAATTGTATCAATAAGGCAACTAAAGCATGCAAGAAGGGGTCCTCATAGGCACGACCATCTTTACAACTACCTAAAATGCTTAAAATCCGGAGTAAGGCACCTCTATCTCTTAATTTGGCCGCATGTAATGTGTAATACATAGCAAGCACGCCACATACCGTGCTCTCCCGCATGTATGCTTCACAAGCATCAGGAGGAGGCCCAGAGTGTTCAATTGTAGTGATGGCAGATTCTCTCTCATCGGGAGGAAGTTTGTTATGCAAGGATCGAACTTGGTCATCTACCATTAAAGACATCAAAGCAGGGAGATACTTAGTTACAACTTGGCTATCCAATTTAGGTTCCTTAAATTCCTGTGAATCAATCATTACCCATGCACTGAGTCCTAAAGCTAACATTCTTAATAATAGAATTAATATTGTATTATCCCGTGGAAGGGCTTCTGTATTAATTAAATGCTGTAATATTTTTATAGCCGATGTTGCCAAAAAATTTATGGCATAAGGATCGCACAATGTCATAGAAAGATCTCCGAGTACTTGCTCCTGTCCTCTTTTAATACTGTCTAGAAAGCCTTGCAACTCTCTAGATCTTTTTATATCAACATTTTTCTCTCTGATGCAGGCATCTAAACACCATGTGAATTTATGACATGGGTCCACTGATATAATGTCCTGAATTTCTAGGTCATGTAATGCCATTAAAAGTTCTGCTCTCAAGGTACAATAGTGCACATTTCTTGTCCTAAGAAATAGAGTTCGGAGAAATTGTAACACCATGTCATATAGTTTAACACTGTTACCTATCATATGTGCCAACTTCTGTACCACTGCACCCTGCCTTCTCACTTTTGGTGATGGTGAAAAAAATAAGCTCGTCAGATTCTCATGATCAAACAATATGTTTTCTTTTTCTCTAATATATTGACTCAGTAGAGGAGAAACTTCATCTCCAAACAGTGACTGGTTGTCTTGCCAAATCTGCCTCTTCACCTCAGTGTCAGTGTCATTGTATAACTCACGATCTCTTACTAGCACTCTGAGAAACTTGTCATCTATATGTGGAGTGTTTTTTAGGATACTCATGATAACAGGTCGTAGTGCTTTGACTCTTACAACTGGAAAGCTTTTTAATAATAATTCTTTCAATTTCTTGTCATACTCTTTCCCCTCCTTGCAACCTACTTCATTGATGTGAGCTATCAGTTTATCTCTTAGTTCTTCTAACACAGAAGTGTGAAAATCGAGTCGACGCACGCCATGAAGATCAAGAAGGGGTAACATAGGTCTTAAAGAAGGCAATAAGATACCGTTCTCTAATTGAAATTCTTCAATCGCTTTTAAAGGATCCGTACAGCTTGTAAGAGCATCACGTAGGAACGTTTGACCGGGTACGCCGACGTCTTCGAGTCCTGTTCCAGGCAACTTGCTTGAAGACGCCATGATTTAAATGGTTCAGTCTTTTGTACTCTAGTATCGTATAAAAAATGTATAATAATTACAGTAATATTTATTAAACGAACAATGTATTTGTTACATTATCACACAGCCCCTAAGTAAATTAATTAGACACAATACAAACACTACTTATTGACAAATTGGCAACTTTAATATGACAGGTCAATATTTTAATTGTATGCTTTAACTTCATTACAGCCAATTTGAAATAATTTACCTTGTACAAATTATGTTTTATTATAATAACGTAGGTAATTTTTTATTGCCCCTCGATATTTCACAATGATAGTCTTTTCAAAATAACTTTAAAATCGTATACAACTTTATCAAAAATTATTGATTTTCTTTTTGCACCATTTTTATTTTGTTTGGTTTCTTTCCTTTTTGATACAAATTACAGTAAATATTAATATAATTAAAATACAATGAATAGAATATTATTATAAATAATCTATTTTCTTTCGATTGCGTTTATTGCCAGTCTAAAAATACATGTTCTGTTGTTGATTTCATTTCGAATGACAGTTTGACAGATATGCAT
>DWQT01004678.1:0-11016 GCA_018244895.1 Myscelus amystis hages
AAAAAAAAAAAAAAAAAAAAAAAAAAAAAAAAAAAAAAAAAAAAAAAAAAAAAAAAAAAAAAAAAAAAAAAAAAAGCACAAACAATACCATCCAAACATAGATAATGTGTCAAACCGAATTGGTTACATCAAAACAATATTTTCTTTAAAATACATCACAATTATTAGTAAACTTTTTCATCGCGTTATTATCGTTTAAATATAGCCATTTGGTTATGCTCAGACAATGCCAAACTACAATATTCAATGTTGGGTAATTAACGTACATAGATTAAAAATGAACATTACATAAAAATGGAAGACAATGAGCAGTATCAAACATAAGTAATTCTAAAGTCTGTAATGAACGTATTTTATCAATTGATGATAAATTTGCTGTTACTTAATAATGGTAGTGGATGTTGCTTCTGATTTGTTTGGGTCGACAAAGCACCTACTGAGGTTAATGACATGGTACACGAAATATTGGTGAGGAGAACTCGTAAATCGCCGTCCTGCGTGCGCGGCCCGTACTTGTTAAACATGATTTAACATTGCGATAATGCGTTTCATAAGAAAGAAACGCATTAAAACATACCGTAATGTATTTCAACTTTATGATGTAGCTGCAACCGTTTAACGCCCCACTGTTGGGCACGGGGTTCTCCTGCAACGGGGTTGTATAAGACTATGATAAAATCTATACACTTTACTAAAACTTAAAGTTATTAAATTCAGATAAATCTTTAAATACCAATTACATTTAGAATTCTTTCCAACTCTCTCCCACACATGTGTGCGACTGTTCACGTAGTAATAAAATTACGGGTCCTAAGAAACATTCTTTTCAAAAGATCTTACGTTATTTAATAGCGTATGCTGTAATTTCCGAACGATAAATTGAAAAATGACAGTGTACCAACACACGAGTAATAGTTTCAATGCCAACCGAAAACACCTCATTATGTAAAGAGGTATAAGTGAACTATCAATGGAAATGATACGATAAAATTATCTCACAGTACCGTTTAGACATGAATAAAGACGGTAAGTAAACCTAATATCGTTTAATCACACGGAATTTAGTGCTGCGAACTGGACAATCGCTACTTCGACTGCACGACGACACGGTTCAGAGATTTTCCCACAGATTATCTACATTTTGTAGGTATCTATGTAATAATGCTGTGGTATTTTTTATCTGTCCCACTTTGTGTAGATAATGTATAGTTAGCAGTAGCGTCTAATACGACTGAGTGTTAACATAGTTTTGTAATGCAAGATGAAAAAATACGAGTATATTATTATCGCTTCTATAATTTATTCTTAATATTGTCTTTCGCATTGGTAGCCAAATGATATAAACAAACATTCGAAATAAGTTTTAGTGTAGTTGTCTTCTTATTCAAGACCAAAGCACCCACGATTGAGACATGTACACATTTATGTATTATAGAAAATTAAAAGTTTAAAGCAAAATGGGCTTGGGCTTATATTTTAGTTATGGTAGACGATTCCTGAAAGATTTTATAAACGTATATCTCAATACTTTAAGTAGCGTAGCTAGTAAAATTCAATACTTTTTATTTCTTCAAAGATACAATACCTACGTATGTGAGATTGCCCACAGATATTATTATTACTTATACGTAGGTATATTAGGTAAAGAGATCATAGTATGGTATGATCAGAGATTGATAACTTTGAACACTATATTCTTGTTTATAATGACTTTGATGAATGAAGAGGCGACAGAGTTATTTCACCTGACCACCATAGTCACCTGAGCAATGGATTTTTTTCTTTCTATTTACTCCTATGGAAAACAGGCGAGACAACATGCATATGGTTATGCATATAACTCGTTTCTTTTAACTTAAGGTTCACACATTACCATATGTGGTTGACCCGAAGGACAGCGGATGTCGATTGCGGTCGAATTATTCGAATCGCGATCGCATCATAAATATGGCCACGCATCCGGTCAATTGAGCGTATTCAATATAATATTACTTATTAAGGATTCAGCTTCGTAGCTTTTATAATCGATGTAAGAGCTATGGGTTATTTAGAAAACATAATAAAAAAAAATTACATCTTACAATTAACTGAAAATAATTACAATTGTACCTACATACAGGAAAATTTCCGGAAATAAAGTCATACTAGTACTAATTATCCAGTATTCCATTAATTGCAAAAGTTTACCTATTAATGTATAATATAATGTATTTTAATGTAAACTCAAAATGATATGGACACGAACACTTTAGTCTGTTAATTAGATTGATGAACAAGATATCCATATGCGTCGTATAATGATTTGGTACCGTTGTAATATGATAGCAATACAGATGAGAATGTTAACGTCGACAATTTATTACGATTAACATTGTAATAGGGGCGGTTTATAAGGGTGACTGGACTTTAGACCATACCCAAATTAACTTTTTTTTAAAAGATAACAATATTACAAAGTAATTGAATATAATGTTCAATATATTTATTTAGGGTAGGTTTTTAGCATATCTGTATCGACTACGATTTTAGTTATTCAGGTATTTAAATACACCAACAGCAATACATACAAACATTAACATTAGGCATATCTTAAGACTACACATTTACTGGTATGAATGCCAATAATAGGCGCGTACGACATTTACATATTTTACATATTAGTGCTATTGCAATATATTTATTCTACAGTCTAACACTTTTATATTTAGCAAACCTAAATTTAAGAAAAGCATTACCTCACCACATAATATAATTTAAAAAAAATGTCTTTCATAAATTCAACCCATTAAATAATCATTTTATTGTAACTTATAATAATGGTCATTAATATTCCTTCCATCAAACCCTTTGTAGAACTATCTAACGAGCCTTAATCGATTCCAGCCATTTAAATCTTTAAAATCACTATTTAATCTGTAACCGATAATTACTTCGAACGCAGACAAGATGGCGGCTCACAAAAGGACTAGATTCTTTTGTGATTTTGTTATAATTATTTCTGGTGTATGTTAACTGATTGTTAGAATTAGAAACGTTTTGTGTGGAAATGATACGTTGAGTGATGAAGATACAATTTATTGGTCGTTAATTATAGTTCCGTTTCAGGGACGATTGTCGTTGGATTGGCCCTCGAGAAGATAAATTGTATACCTTTATTACTTAGGCAGCGTTCTCAGATAAGTAATAAATTGCCTTATACACATAAAGAAAAAAACAATTCAATTCTAAATACATGCCTACATACATACATGCATACTGTACATGGACAAAATAATATTTTTTTAAATAGTTGCGAGATTAATGCTGGCCATGTTGTCTATGAAATATTACGTCACGTTGTAAGATCTTAATAGTATGTTTATGGTGTATTTTCACAATTTTATTACTTCCTATTCGGCAACGTTTGGTCATTTTTTATACATTCATCCATACAGGTAGTATTAAGACGCAACCATAACGAAGTTTTCTTTTATCTCCTCGAGCGTTGGACCATAAAAAATCCCATAAAAATTATCGCGCGAGCTATTAACCGTTCTGTTATTGTTTATGTATCGACGACTCCATTGAGGATCTAGGGCGGACGGGAATAGTCCGGAGCGCGTTCTAGCAAAGGTTCGAGGAGGATAGACGCGTTCTATAAACAGTAGTTGGACACAGAACAGATGCCTGGCCTTTGTTTTGCCCTTTCACAAATAAACCTCAAGTACTGCCCTTTGAGTCTCTAACAGCCCGAGCTTTTTTCACGAAACCGTTGTATAACAGCGCCCGTTACTCCTTTGAGATGTGGCAGCCGAGGAAGAACAATTATTGATTATTCGGTTGACTTCCTTTCATTGCAGGTACCTAATTTATGGGCGTGCTTAAATAATTAATACAAGCTGATAGACACGCGATATCAAAAATGCAGCACAGCTACGTCATGTTTTTTTGTGACAACCGTAGTACAAAAAAACAATAAAATACCATACGTATTGTACTGAACTTGATATCAATGAAATTCTTTAGCGTTGGGGTTCAGAAAATTGGGTCTGAGTGTCTATCGATCGAATTTCAACAGCAGCTGTGTTAAATCTACAATAGGAATAACCTTAAAATCAACCTTTTATGTTAAATTCTCTATTGTTGGGAATCTTTCGGAGATTTCGTGCATGCCTACATCAGCTGATCGGTAGTGATATTACGAAGTGGCAGCTGTCATTCCTCTCGGCGCAGGTAAGATTTTTTTTATTTAAATTTTTTCCGACGCAACCTCCGTCAGCTGCTGCCTGTAGTGCGTGCGCGTGTATTAAATCTCCCAAACTGTCCGTTAATGGCACCAACATCTGCGGGGTGAGCAGGTGCCGTTCGGATTTTACAAATTTCGAACATCGATTCTCAATTTAATTTTTTTCTCGAACGTACAATACATGCCGACAAGGTTGCCATGTCAACAGCTGTAATATTTTTAATGTTCCTCATTGGCCTACTGAGGGAAACCAAATTGATAAGTAAAAATGCATTGAAATATTTGTAATCATTAAAAAAACACCACTGACAATCAAAAGTTTTAAAGGCATTCAATTGCTTGTTGATTGCTCATAAACATCTTTTTAACATTCCCGAAATTACATCACGCAGGCAATAAATATCGCGTGAAGGCATTATTTCGACATCCTTTGCCTTTATTCATGTTGGAATGTCCGGAAACATTTTTTTTATCTGTTGGAAATCTTTTTGCAAGCATCCGTACCCATCGCGGCTTAGCCACACATCGATATCTTGATACTGACAAATATTAACTCTTTGGTATCACGTGTCATATCCGTTGTTGTTATCTGATACTCGACGGGCAAAAAGTACACTGGCAGTTTAGCGCGTCGTACGCACTCATTAATGGTCCGGTTGACGATAAAAAAAGAAATGACAGAAATTGGCACAGATTAAAAAGCGCGAGACTTTTTCGTGGAATCTTCGAATATTATTACTCGATTTTTTCATAAAATGCCATTTAAAAAAACAAATAGCGTTTACTTGAAACGTTCTTTTATTTTCTTATCGAGTTTTCGGAGCACATTCTCAATATTGGCCGGTGGTTTCTTAAAATATCTGTTTAAAATACAAACTAAAATTGCTTCGTATAACTGGTCTTATTTATTAAAATTTACCTAATTTTACAACGTTACCAATCTTACTAGTTAAATGTAAATAATAAAGGTCCATAATTCATATAAAATAAAAAACAAACTTCGTAAATAATCGCTAGGAAACCCATTATTTACATTTTCAATGGATTCATGATCGGGTTCCACAACATGTAACAGCTGACGCGACAAAAAGCACCCTTCTTCCCTTTATGCACCATAACCACGTTACGGTAGAGAACCCACATTACAAGATCATTTTGTAGTTGTAAGTGCATCGAAAACCTTTTTGGTGTTTTCATTTCGGAAACTGAAAACAAATAGTATACGATAAATGTATTTTTATTATAAATTATAAATATTCCTCATTCTGAAAATATTATTGATATACGAATAATATAAACATTTAAACATATGCGAGTACATAAATTATTTACACCACCGTTTGATTTGTGGATTTTTCTAAAAAGACAAGACTGTAATTTATTGCACAGTACACATGTAAAATTTAATGGCAACGTTTCTTTATTACAAACATAAAATTGATGTGTGGCTAACCTACTTCCGTCTAATCTAAGCCGAATCTAAGACAATACGTTGCATTTCGACATATTTAAGTTTCACATATACGTAAACATTGTGCCTAAAACTAGATTAACTTCCGAATATTTATGGCTAAATCCTTAAGACGAAAATTACTCATAATAATACATGAAGTGATGTTAAGTAGGGCATGTTTTTTCGAATACATTCGCGCCTAATGTCAGCTCGAGTGATTCCATTTTCAAATGTACATTTTTTTAACGCTCATGTGTGCACGGTTCGCTTCCCACAAGTAGCTTGCACATGGCATCGAGGAATTTGACACGCAGATGTTCGTTCCGCCACAGACACAATAAAATACCTAATAAATATGGTCGCATGGCCGCCCAGTGCTTTCTGGCGAATAAGCATTCTTTTCTTTTTTCAAAAACCTTTAGAACAATTTTCAAAATAACGTGTCATTTATATAAAAACAAAATTGGAATGAGAATGCAGATACCAAGGTAGAAGTGAAGAGAATTTGCAAAAATGTTATCACAAGAAAATAGTAATGAAACAGATTCAAAAATAGATTAAAAGAGATTTTTTTGTTGCTACATCCATTAGCGAACGTGAATGCGATCCGTATTATTACGGAAACGGTATTTCCGCATCAACATTTGGGAACATCATATCTGTTGCTAAGATCAGTTCATACACACAACGCGTATAACTAAATGTAGTGACTTGAAAATAAACGTACCGTTTCTCGCATCCTCGCCGTAAGCAAACTTAACGGACAATGTATGCTGTTGCAATCGTACATGCAACGCGGGCTGCATTCCACGCCCTCGAATATTACGGCGAAGCCATTCGCACTAAGAATTATTTACCGCCAATAAATGACGTTCGAGACGTCAAATGACTTTTTAAATTTAATATCCGTCAAAAACACCGACGCGCTGTAAATTCAAGATGGCCGATATTGATGGCTTTCTTTACGATTACAAATGAAACTTTATTTTATTGCGTGTCTTAATTTACAACCCGATGAGGGCATGTGGCACCTTGACGTTTTAAACGTGTAAAATTCGGGATACTGGAACTGGACACAATACGCATTTTATTGGTCTTTGCGAAATGTCGTTTAATGGCCGCTTTACATTTTATGACAATTGCACCTCGATAATAACTTCATATTGGTATATTTTTTACAAAGCAGTATTATAATCAGAGTATTCCCCGTCCTGTGATTTCTTTAAATTTACCGACATTGGAAACAACTAAGTATAAAGTTTATACTATATGACTAAAAACTTGGTTACTGGTATTTATCAATGTAGAAGATGCAATATTTTGCGCAATATTGCACATTTTCAATAGGATTTAGCATTTGAAATAATTTACCATTTCACTATTCCTTTTCCTAAAACCTAAACTACTTTTATTGGTCAGAGGTTAGAATATTTTTACTCAAATGGATCCGAGGTTAGAATATACGGACAGTCAGTGACGCACAAAACTTTTAAGGTGGAATGATCGAGGGACCCGAACCGAAAATATCAGTTTAAAACATGTCAAAACTATCTTCAGCTTTTAGAAAGGCATCTCAAAAGGTGAAAGTCATGTGCTATCTTGCAAAAACTCGCATCTTGTCGCGGCCTTGCCAAGGTGAGTGCAAGGGGGACATACATAACGGTGTCGGCGCGAGCGCACCGGCTTCTCGACACCGCGACTACCGCACGAATTACCACAACATCGCAAACAATCCATCCATTGCTCTTTACCGATCACTTACTCTTTGCACCTTCGAACAAAACCTTCGATGTACTAAACATGAAAATTACTCAAACAACTTAGACCGTACCAGTTGGAAACAAGACACGTATCGTTCATTTCCTTTCAGCAGTACATAGCTTAATGGTCCGCTAATACGGCGTTCGGTCCGTTCGCATTTTGGACACGTATTTCGGTGTCTTTTATGGGAAAGCAGTTAGATCTAACTGTGCCATCTTCCAGTTGTCGAGACACATTGTTACTTAGCTCGCCGCATGTTTATAAACAATAGTTTTCATAATAAACTCAACAATGTAACAAAATAAACAGCACTGCAAGAAATGCAACATAAGAAAATTGTATCGTTTAACAAGGTGTGTTTTATTACATAATTAGACTGAAGTAGATCAGTTAATGTACAACAAACGGTACTTGAGAAGTTTTCAATTGGAAATTGTTATGCGACTAATATAAGGAGGTTAAATTTACTAAAATTATCATTCATACACTGTAAGTTGCCATATAGTTAGTAATAAATTAGTAAGTCTAAAAATAAACTTAAAAATAATTGTTGGAAAAACAGGTTCTAAAGACAAAACATTTGCGTGAACGAACAGAAATTTCATTCGTAAACTATGTAAGAAAGCGTTTTGTATGCATAGCGCACTCCAAATGCATTGGACTCGGCATTCCAATTTACGGGAAACATTAAATTAAATGTAAAGTGACTTACAATTTGGCTGATCTCGGTGATCGGGATTGGCGAAATAGTTTTGTCGGAGCCTTGCGGGAGGGATGAGGCGCTCGGGGTCGGAGACACGCCAGGGGAGCCCGGCTGGACATTGACCACGCTCTCCTTGGACGTGCGGTTAGGGGACAGCCTCGCCGGGAAGCTGAGGGTCTTCGTCCACTGCGACAAGCTTCGCACCATCTTGACTGTTCATAAGCACAACACGTTCACTGAACTCGATCGGAACGCGAGCGACACGTGCGTCCTCGTCGGCGCCCGGCGAACGAATGCGCAAACAAAAGTTACAGCTAACAGCCTGTGCATGTTGCGACGTGTAGAGCGGGCTTGTGTGTGTGTGTGCTGTGTATTGGACCCAACAACTGGGCGCCCGTCGAGGTGACAACGTGTGTGCAAGTACGGACGGGTACAGGGAGCCGATGGCTGCGGGTCCGGCCCGATCTTCTTTTGTTTATCGACAGGGCGGCCACCTCGGAGATTCTAATGTGAGCGATTTCTTGAGATTCAATTTGAAATTGGAATATGTTAAATGTTCGAATCACTTTTCCGTTAAAAAGAAAACTGTAACAATAACAACGGGGGTATATTGATTGGTCGATTATGGAATCCGCTTTTTTAACGTATACCTAATATTTTTGGCAATGTAAATGCAAAAGTGAATTTTATTATTCGTTAGGTAATTTTTGGTTATAATTACGCAATAAACGTATTCGACCTTCAGAATTTCATAACGTAGGACAAGTTTACGTTGACACACACAGTTGAAGGAACCTTATGGAGAATTCTAAGAAAACTGTACTTACATATTTATGTATTTTTTCTCCCCACGTATATGGGTTTAATTATGACGAGATTTGCAGCGCTGCACAATGCAGACATAAAACGGTATTCGAAGGGTGGCACCCTTCGACAATAAAACTCATTTGAAGGGACGCGATGTAAGAGCGCCGCTGAAATAGACGTAGTTCAGAGGGAGAGTTTCAGAGGATACCGTCAAGAAAATAGGTCGATATTTATTATTACTGCAAAATTAGGATTCGTAACCACAACACTGGTTGTTAATTATGCTTATCGATTTGTTATACATTAAAATGGTTTCGTATTCGCTGTATATCGAATTTTATAGTTAGTAAATATAGTACTTATAGTCGACCCGCCTCTTAAGTCAGTTGTTAGAAGTGGAGGATAAATATGATTTTTTCTATAGCTGTCTTTTCTTTATTCTGTCCAATTACCACCGGCATTTAATTGTCCAATTTGGTTCCGATAGCCGTGAACAGAATTATGCCTATTCATATTATTATTGTTATACATAGTATGGAATATGACCTCTGAAGGTCATTGCTGAGTTACCATATTGCGCCATAGCGGTCTATCCTTGCATTGCGAAAACAACGTTAGAAAATACTTTGAAAATAAGTGGTTGCTTATTCTAGAAACATCCTACAACTTTCTAACAACAGAATGCCGAAAATTGTAAATTTTTCGCTTCCCACTTAATTGTCCCACTATTGGACATGGACTTTCTCCCAAAATAAAACTCAACCGGACTGAACAAGTGTTGCTAGCTTTGGGGATGATTTTTTCATCTTCATAGCGAGTGACATTTAAATTTAAAATTGGAACTACACTTAGACAATTCTTTGTATATTATATACCTATACCTTTGTTATTGCACGTTTTGTTAGCTTTGAAGGCATCGAACTCCGACCAAACTCAGTTCGCCGGTCGGCGCGCATACTGCGGTTAAAAGTTATCTCCCAAAGATTTCGGTTCAGACGCGCTGCGGTTGCGCCATCCGTCAAATAATCGTTAACTGGGGTGTTTATAGCTTCCTCGCTACGTGTGCGGTAAGAAATGTGGAAAATCAGCCAGTTTCACTACAAGTGAATTTGGTCGACTTAGCAGCGATAACTCAAGCTTTAACCCATCAGCGAGGTGGTGTCCCTTTGGCTGGCGCCCGGACAAAGGGCGCATAAAGGAACATACGGTTTCAGACAGATAGAATCCCGCATAATCGTTTATTAGAGTCTCAAACTTTGCACTTGTTACACATTTATCATATACATACATATGTACATAAATGTCATTCTGGCGTTTTGTATGAAATGTGCAAGCACGTAACCCAACTAACCTATTCTTACACAGTCAATTCTGTCACTTGCAGTTTGAAGTCTCGATACATTTACATCAACAACTCTGATAAAATTCGTGCTGGCGGTGCTGTTATCAAAAAAACAGAGATGTCGCTGAAAAACGGAGTTACTGACAGACAGACAAACTCACATACAAGTGAAGCTAATATAAGGCGTGTAAAAAGTATCGAATACGTTATCGATCGTACAATGGATAAAGCGATCGAATTACGCATATAAGTGCGCAAGGACCTCCGCGAGGCGCAAGCGGGAACAATGCGCTCGCGGCAACATCCGCGCCACGTGCGCGCGCAGCTGCCGCCCGCAGCGCCAGGCCTCGCAGTACTGCGCCAAGTATAATAGAACACTTTTACAAAGTACATCTTTATCTTAACAAAATGTAGATTGTAAAAGTCGGTACTTGAACAACACTTCACCATGATTTACGAAGTCTCAAACAAGTGTGTAAATAATATTCTAAATAAGAAAAAGCTTTTATTGTTCTATAAAATATATAGCAAAGACATTGAGTAAATGTTATAAGATATTGCACTGCTATGCTAATCAAAGGTGTCTGCCAAATTTTAACCCAAAACCTTCAGTTAAAATCAAATATTTATTGCAAAATTCCAGGACATATATAAGGCAATTAAATAAAAGCTTTTAGAGTATTTTCTAATAATTGTATCAAATGTATAATTGAAAGTATCTCGAT
>DWQT01004679.1:0-11016 GCA_018244895.1 Myscelus amystis hages
ATGAGTACGATACTTTTCTTTCGATACTACTCACGAGTACAGTATCGATACTTTCTATTCGATACCGTGTCCCTAGCGATGGCAAGAAAACGGACTACGTAGATTTCTCTACATACTTTTCTTAAGTCAACCCTTTGCAGCAACCTTATTCACTTTCCACTGCTGGACACGGGCCTTGTCATCAAATTGGGAGTGAGTTGGTTAAGGATTAGTGGCCATCTCATCTGACGGGTGGATGTCGCCCCAAACCTGCTCTGAGCACTTCACTGCAACATTTCACTTCGTCCGTAAGTTCTTCTTTCTTTGTTCTCTACTTTTCTTATTAAGGAGAGTACATATGTAGGTACTCGTATATCCATTATATCATCATAAATGTACTACATTCCTCTGCAATAGAAATGAAAAGGACAATTTTTCGGATGTAGGTATTGTATGAGGTAAAAAAGGAAAGAGCAACGACAGGATAAAAAGGACGACAGTGACAACGAATGAATTTTAAATCCACCTGAAAGCTTTTACGTATCTGTGCAATCTCACAATTGAAGCCGACAGACTCGATTCATCAATCGTAACTATTTTATCTCTTTCTCTGTCTGTCGTACGCTGTTCTCCTTTTTCAATGTTGGTCCTTTCAATCCAATGATTTTATTTCCAATTGTCTATTTTTCCACAGCTTTCCTATGTCGAAAGTTTAAATACATCTCTAATATCATGTAGGGTGCTCCCTGCTTAGCTCGTCACGGACCTTGCGTGACCGTCTAACACAAATCATAGTAGTAATATGTGTAAACTAAATCAATTATCATCGTAAATAAAACTATTTCTTTGTCATGTGACTATTGTTTCTGCAGAAGAGTTTATTTCTCATATGTAAGTGGTTGAATAGCGTTGCCGATGTTGAATGATGCATTCGATCCGATACGATCGAACGAAACGTACCGAATTCTCTATAAAGAGGTTAATAAATTCGCCGCCGCGTCTGCTCCGGTTGCCGCGCGTCGGGAGTCTCGCTGTGGCTTCCATTTTTAAATCCGTCCAGTATCCTAGACTTAATTTTTTCGTTCTTCAACTAAACTAAAGACCATCCAATCTAAGATCTAATTTAAATTGTCTTTTATTATCAATACTATGAAACCGAACCGCTGCAAACGAATGCATAACTTTTAATTGCACGCCTTTCAACCATTATAGTAATTGTACTGACTCCGCTGTCTTTGGCCGTATCGCCTCGATCACCAGTATGGTTCTTGTAGTACGATCGTTTACCAACTTGTTGCATGTATGCTCTCCCATTTCCGACACGGCAGCCGCCAAACTACATGCTCACAACATTTCCTAACTTAGATTTATTTAATATGAATAAAAACTCCGGTGACCGGACAGCTGATGAACATAAATATTTACAAACTGTAGGTATATTTTATTACACACAAACAAATGTGCTCGTCGCATAAATCTTGCATGAAAATCTAACCAAGGATATTCGCTCCAACAGTAAGGATCTCGATCCAGTGAAGCAAGAGGCCAGTCATTCGATACGGACACACACTTAACCTGAAGTGCCATTCCCGCACGACGTCCCTCGCGCTGTAAGACAATACTGTTCAAACAAGCTTTAACATCGACTGTATACTTTCGCTCTGCGCCGATAGATGTCGCTACGGGTATCTATGTCGGATGTCGCTGTAAGGGTCTGTTTCAATTTTTATTTCGTTTTCTCTTCACTTCCACTTTGTTTACGCTTCTGAGTGGTTGTGGCCGTTATGGGATCTCAATTGTCAAACTGCATTTGTTTCATTCTACATTAACAAATACTCGTGCTACGGGAAATAATAATAGGAACGATGTCTATATAGGGTTTTTAAAATATCCACTGATTGGATAGTGGATACAAATGTTATTACAAGTATTATACAATAACGATAATGTACTTTCATACGGAACGCTAATAAATAACGCAGTTGCTAGTAACGAAAAGCAGTGCTATAAACTTGGTTAATTTACGCTTAGAACACGACACAATGTGAACGATGAAACTGATGTTTTAATTATATCGCAGTTGTGAATTCATAAATATGCAACATGAACAAAAAAAATTGTGAACGGACTATCATTGAAGTTGATGAACTGATGGAGATACTTTTGGTGAAATAATCAGTGGGATGTGTGAGTGATGTGCGCGAGGTGAGGCGCGCGGGAGCGAGGGATGGTCGCGCGCGATGCAGCGCGGAGCCGGCGCGTGCGCGTTGCTGGGCGCGCCGTGCACGCGCAAGAACGGGGCCGTCTGCACGTGCCGCGTGCACACCGCGCTGCTACAGGTATGGTATACCTTCATTAGGATGCGTACGTTTGAGCCCGATTCGAGCCACGTCGATTTGCATAGTTTTTGTTGTGTCCGCAGCCTTATTTAAAGTTGGCCACAATCCTTTTCAGGTAAGTTGGACGTTAAACGACACCTTTGTGAATTAAACTAATACGAGGGTATGTATACAAATATAGAAATAAGGACACAAATAAATAGTACAAGAAAACAACATTTTCCATGACATGTTGGTAGGTACTATTCCTCGCTGTAATTGTTGGCGATATAAAGCGGCGATCACTTAACTGCCGGATATGAACTCCAGATACTCGTAAGTATCCAGTAAAACCCGTTGTGGGTCAACTTAATTCCAGTAACTACGATATCGCAAATAATGAGTTTTGATGAAGGAGGCTCGGGAAATCCATCTAGATTTAACAAATTCTCAAGTTTACGACTCTCAAAATCCATATCGACCTCGACGTCCAATTACCACCACGACGTCTTGATCTGAAATGATTGTCATCTTGACAGCTCGAAGCCCGGAGGATTACTCGCGCTAATCCCCTCGAGGCTTAGGCGTTTCCAGGTTAATGACCTCCATTTATCACGCGGGCCCTCGACTAATGTCCCTCGCCGGCCGCGCTTTATATCGCCGTAACGCGTCCATTGTCCACTGCCGTAGATACCTTTAACGACGAAAGTCATCGATCACACTCTCACCTGCCCCTTCAGGGCCGGCAGTTTCTACATGTACGGGCCACACAAGTGCTTTTCTTTTAATAACACGCAAGATTGTTTTCGTCTTCTTTACATAGTATAAAACAAAGTCGCTTTCGCTTCCTGTCCCTATGTATGCGTAGATCTTTAAAACTCCGCAGCGGATTTTGATGCGGTTTTTTTTAATAGATAGAGTGATTCAAGAGGAAGGTTTACGTGTATAAACAGCTTTTGTCCGCGGCTGCTCAATCGCGTTGCAATTCAGAATTTCTTAACGGCAATAAGTAAAAATGTAGTATATGAATTTAGATATTCCAAAGATATCAGGAAATTTTCACGATATAGGGAAAGGGAAATTGTTTTACTCCGAATTAAACGCGCGCGAAGCCGCGGGCATAAGCTAGTTTATGATAGTACATTCATCCTCGATACATTTTGCATTGCAATGGTTCCTTTCTTTTATCACTCACTTATTTCTCTTCAATGCATCTGTCTCTTGGGACACTTTCCATTGTATTCGCGGATAGGTTCGTTTCGATTCGAAGTACAAAACGAATCGTATCGGAAACGACACGAGCAGGCAGCAGGCAAGCGGGGACGAGGCCCCTTCGATCGTCCCGAAGGCTGTGCGCGCGACATCCAGGATAAATAGGGAACAAATTAAATTCTTCCCAAGGCAATGGACGTTTTCCCCTCTATTTTAATAAAAGAAAGATTCAATTAAATATATTTATTATTACACAGATTGCCGACAATCGACGATTTATGTGATGTTGAGGCTGTTATTTTATGATTTTATTTTTTTCCTGTGAACGGAACGACGGAACGTGAGGACGTTTTGAATATCTTCCCTATTTAACTTTGTCGACAATTGAAAGGTGTTTCCCATTTCGTTTTAATTTTATATAGCCGTAATCCGCATTATGCCGTAGTGGAACTGCGCGATGGAGGGTACTCAAGGAATCCTACAGGTGCATGTGGGGGGGATTAAGGTAATAAAGGTAATAAAGAAAGAAAAAAAAGGAAAGTTTAAGATATGGATGGAAAGTTAAAGAAGCATTATATGTACATAATGTGCTTCTTCTACACACATCGTGTATATAAAGGATAGAGTTATTCGGCAATGTATTCTGGTTCGACTGATAAGCACCTGATCTAAGTGTGTACTGAATATTTCTTTTTGTTTGTGAACAAACTATTTTCGTTTCATCGAACCGTCTCCACTACACAAAATAGTGCGATCGCTCAACAAGTGGACGCGGAATGGATCCAATCGAAACAATGAGCCGGCCGGCCGCGGCGCCGCCGCTCTTCAGTAGGCCAACGCCAACGGCGGACAATAAACCAATGGGAGTACAAATGAACCCTACCCCGCACCTCTCGGCTCTCGCGGCGTTGTTGGTGTTAGAATTGCATCGTATCTGCCGCCTGCTGCTTTACGGGTTGGAAACAATCACTGCTAAACCGGAGGCATCATTTATTTATCATCATTATTATTATTCGCGATCATTACGATTTTTTGTATTATGAGCACTTTTATTTGTTCAGTGTCTAGGTATTATAAAAATATATAATAATAATATATTTTTCAATTTCCATTAAACCGACGGACAAGCCGTCTCGATGCCCCTAAACTGTTCAATTAACGACAGATACAACATTTATAGCTTAACTGTAATGAACACATTTTAACAACATAACATTTGTGCTTCGAGCCTAACGTAACGATTTCAAAGAAACATGAAGTTTTCGCTCACACCGCAATGTAATAGTATACCTAATGCATTATAAAAATGGCGTTTACATCCTAATAAACAAATTACCAAAGTCAATTGTTATATTTAAAACATTACTTTTTCGCTGAAAATGAACAAAATAAAAATTAAGGCTAAGCTTAATTATAAAGCGACATGCTTTTTGTAAACTCATGTAATTACACGGTATCTCGTTTGTCACCTTTCAGCGGGGGGGAGGGGGGAGGAGGGGGGGCAACAGAAAAGAATGTCCGTGGCGACAAATTTTTTTGCTAAGTCAATAATTAAAGACGCTTCGTAGCGGCGGTGAGAACAGGTAATAAAAATGTCCATTGATTAGAGAGTTTGCGCAAAGAAAACAAAATAACGCCACGGGACAGTAACGATTGACGATTGACGAGCGGAACTTTGATGTTAACGATCGGAAAACAGACGGCGCCGGCGACCTAATTTATTCATTACATGCATTGAAATATGCCAAATAGGTCACACGGTGGCCGTCCATTCTGATAGGATAGAGATATTAGTCAGACGATGGACTTTGTTTTCCGCGCTAGGGACCTGTAGGTGCCGCGAGCACGAACTTTGACAGTTTCTTGTGTAAAAGTATCGAGACTTCAAAATGCACCCGACAGAATTGACAGTGGCAGAATGCATCAGTTGGCTTTCGTGCTCGTACATTTCATACAGCGGGAATGACATTCACATTTATATTAATTTAGTCGATAGAAAATGGCATAATTAGTACGATAGGCCGGGCGCTGTACGATTTTCATACATTTTTTTACCATTTTCGAGCGGGGACCACTGCTGATGGTATAAAAAAGATTACAACACCGCCAATAAAACGTGATCCCATCACCGCGCGTTGGAAACTCGAAACCCGGCTGTGAATTAATACGGCAATATTTCCCGCGCCCGCCCGAAATTGATTTCGCACCGCCCCGCTCTGTGTGTCGTTCGCTAATTGGATATGTAAAGGGGCGCTTCTGTTCCGTGCTCTAAGCGAATTCGAACCTGGGACTGTTTTCAATGTTTTGTAATTGGGCAACTCTGTTCGCTTCGCTGTACGCGATATACGAATACATTCGGGCGTCGGTATTACAGTATTCCACTTTTCAATTTATCTTATCTATATTTTTGCGTGTGTGTGCACTTGTTTTTCATTGCATTGCATCGCATCACATTGAATTTCATTAATATCTGAAACCAATATTGATTTACATATTTCTTTACACGTTAGAAGTATTCATGAGAGAAAATGAACATCTGTAGTGAAGTTAATATAATACATAGTTATATGTTACCTGTGCAAAGTAGCGTAAATGTTCACATATATCGTAACAGCAGTTCTAACATAATCGACATCAGCCGTGCGCGGGATACCAATGTTTAAATACATACACATTATATTATGTAGATTTAGTGCGTTTGCTCGAACTGTCGGTATGAATCAACGTTACCCACATTGTCGTCTCCCGCTCAGCCAGCGGCGTCCGGGCGCTGCCTGTCGGCAAACACGAGATATTAACGTCTTGCCCATTCTCCGCTCGGATGGCTCGGCAAATATTACCGCGTGTCTTATTAAATGTTGAGCTTGCAATTTCGATTGTCTTGCAACGTTTCTCGCAATGTCAACGCGGCATTCAACTGAAGGAAATCTAACAGACGTTTACATACCTCGACAATAATGTTAATTGTTGTTAATTGTACTTCACGACCCATTTCTGACTGAAAAGCAGTTCATTGTATTGGTTCACGGGTTTAGCCGCATCCAATCATTTCTCCGTTGCAATTGCTGGATAGATCAATGCTGTCATTTGTTTTAATTGACATTTAAATGATCTATTCTCTGTTGTCAACATTTTTCTATTTTTTGTTTTTTTTTTCTGTTTTAGTCTGTGTACAGCTTTATTATAGTTACTGCGCTCTTTTGTATTTCTTTTATCTGTTGTTAGCACTATTCTGTAAATTAGTGTTACCAAAATGATGTAATATATTCCACCCTCATATTAGCTTAATAACATTTTGGGAGAGATTGAATTACCGCCATCCGATCCCAAACTATGCGGACTCTGTGTTATGTTAACAGAACGGCTGGTAAATTCCAAATAACTATATAGTATTTCCAAGTGCATATGAACGAGTACATTCAAGTCCAACGACATTAATACATTTCCGTTGTCGAAAGTGTAATCTCTTCTTAAAATATAATTAAACCGCACTTAAAATTCAATTCTGCGCAAAGTAGAAATTGCTTAATCCCCGGCTCGTCTGCGAATTTCACCAGTGTTTGTTCGCAGCGGCGAGCGGTAATGCATTCGTAGCGAAGTGGACCCGCGGTATTTGTTTAGTGTTCAGTGCAATTATTATACTTCACTCGCAAAACGGGACTCGACCGCCGCTCCTTTGATTGTAATAATAAAATATTTGATTTCTTAACATTATGTAACCAGTCACGTGCCTGTCATAAGAGACGGAACCCTATATGCTTTATTTAAGACAATGAATGTCCTGTCCGTTTACAACGTATTTAATGAATTACACTTCGGTCCGCGCTTGCTTCAGCCATGAACATTGATTTCTTTGGTATGTAGTTTGGTTTGTTAGTTAAATCCGATAAATAATAATATCGTTGATGTAATACGCTTTTAAACAAAACACGATGAGTGGGTATTGATTACAGAAATTTCCGTAATTATCCGCAGTCGCATACCCGGATATGAAAATGTAAAAGGACATTAATTGAAAACAGATAATAGAACAATGAGATGTTGTTGAATGAATAATTAAATTGGACGAGCGACGTCGTTGGTACTCCGCGAGCCAGGGCGCGGTTGAAGCTCGCGTGATGGAGCACATTAATTATAATTATCATCTGCCAGATCAAACGAGTCGATTAGTTATTGTTTTGTTCGTACAATTTATACTCAACGGTGAATAAAGCACTGATTTGGTGACAGTGGATTGAAATCTTCCCTTCCCCAGCGCGCGTTCCTACCGCACCCCCTCACGTCCGAAAGCCGGACCCGGGTTGAAATACTGGCACGCATCTTTGACTTGTCACGTGCGTTTTATAATTTGAACATTTTAATTGACAACAGACTGAGGTCTTAAACCCTCGCGCTTTGTTATCTGTGTCAGAACAAACAAAGTACTGTCGTGTACATTAACAGTTAAATGACGTCGACGAACGTCATTCGGATGCCAGGTTGTTTCAGTGGCGCGATTAATTTAAACGTTCCGTGTAGGTACAGTCACGAAGTAACGTTGTAAAACAATAGGTACATTAAAAGCCCGGGTAGTTTTTAAAGGAGCGAAGACATCAGCGACGTCGCCGGTCCGACTCCACGCTCTGCGGACTGAGTGTCGACAGGCACGCGAACCAGCGCGGAAGACACTGTCGTCACGTCAATACAATCGTCTAGTGAGGCTATCACCTTTGCATGAAATGCAAAACGTTTCCATTACGATCTAAAATAGAAGAAAAGAAAGAAAGAATGAAGAAGAAAATGTTTTTGAAATAACAGCTGATCACGTGTTACAATCGGTTGTTTTTTGGAAACAGATTTAATGTTATTATTGCGCTCGCTATGTTACCGGCCTAAAAAGTAGTCTATACGTTGCCATGTAACCTTCATTGTCTTCTAGTGAAAGTTCCATTAGTATCGGTTCAGCCGTTCCCGGGATTAGTCCAGACGAACGGCAAGACAGACAGACAAAAATTTACAATAAACTATGTTTATTATCGTGTAAATAACTAAAAACACTTGGAGAATACATTATTTTAAAACTGCAGACAGACAGATCAATTTTATTTATATATATTGATACTCGTTTCATTACAATTATTATTATTATTACAATCGTATAATAACCGTAGCTGTGTTTCCGCATGTTGCGTTGTTAAATTACGACGCCAACCTGCCGACAACGAGTGTCTGCTTAGCGGTGGCAGGGATCCTTCCAGCATTTCCCCCGAGCGTCGCCTTTGATCGCCCGTCACCAAGTTGTTTGGTTTGCAAATCGTTACAATTGTATTTTATTGTACTTAGATAGGATGAATCACGGATTGTGTATTGCCGTTACAATGGTTTATTTAGAACACCCTACAACGTACACGAGTGAAACCTACATAGGATTTTTTTTACATAGATATTGCTTACTCGTATCTTCAATTAACATCTGAAGATTATTATCTTCAGTGTCCAAGGTGTGAGAAAAATTAAGAAATAACATTAATTTTATCATTTTTAATTCAACTCAAATAACAGAATATATAATTCAGTTATTTGAGTTCTACCAAACCCTTGGGAAAATGTCGCATGATTTTTTTATTTCCACGCAACTTTTTGAACGCAAATTTTATTTTATCGAGCGCTAAATACACATGGATTTATTTAAACATCGTTAACATTTTTCGTGCGCTTTACTGAACAAAAAAATAGAGAATTAGCGGTCGAAAGCGCTCGGTAGATATTAAAATGATGCACTCCGCAACTACACTCCTTTCAACACTTGTGACGGCGCTTTTCGAACGGTTGCCGATTAGATGAAGAAAACCCAAATAAACATAGTAGTGTATTATATCATTTACACATATGTATATTACTGATGTGTCATTAAGTTTACTAACGACAGTTATGTATGATAAATTTATGCTATTATCTATGATAAATTTTTTTGCTCATTGAAATTTTCTTCTCGATAAACCATTTAGTTACTGCGGTACAGCGTAAATTCGAAAGTTTAATTGGCCGAAAATGTTTTCAATATAAATCACTTTTGTTCGATAACTTTAAATATTAATTAATCTTGTTCAATATCATCACGGATTGTTGTATAATAAATCATTTTATTTGACTAGCTTTGTACCTTCCATACATCCACATTGAGACATGGTTTTTATCATTATATTATACATACGTGTCAAAATACATACATAATATCGATATTTGATCTTGCAATTTACATAATTATAATAACAATTGAGGATCTCAAGGAAACTCTTGCATTGCAGGAATTCGCGACCCTCACCAAGGAGCTGAATCAGGCGAGGGAGCAGCTTCTAGAAAGAGAGGAGGAAATCTCGGAGCTCAAAGCCGAGAGGAACAATACCAGGGTGAGTTGATCTTATAAAAAAGATTGTTTAGTTTTTGAATTTGTATGGAAAGTTTACAACTGATACAATATTTAATGTTGTTTATTAAAATAACATTTGGTCCAAAGTTAGTTAATTGTCATAGGTTGAAGCGCATATTCTAAACGAAGATAAACGACACCGCACCATCTCAATTCGATTTTCTAATTAAGCGAGTTGTCGCTTCCTCTTTGCGCGTCCAATTCTACGGGGAGTTGATGTTTTTGTTCGAGCATTGTAATCTTGATTGACATTTAATTAGAGTGCTTTATATTCGCGATATTTAAATACACCTGAATCCATAATGAATCCCCTGCCGTTGTGTATTCATAAAGTTATCGATCCGCGATATCTGTTTGCCGTGACGAGCGATCCGCATTTGATCCAAGGTTTGTTTATGACCTCGAAGAGAAAAAAATCACCTTACATTTTATTATTGAAATTTTTTATACTACTGTCTATCTACTACGACAAGAGTCAGGGTTTTATTGTCTCCACTCTGACACAATTTATTCATATATTTGGGAAACGGACAGAAATACACGGATTACGAAAAAAGAACACACCGATCATTAAAGTTTCCACTCAATCATACATTCCGGAGAGACTCGAGCTTATTGCTTCTTGTCACAATGCCTCGTTTGCCATAATTGTATACAGGGAGAAGAGACATATGGTCTGAAGCGGTAGATCATTCGTGCCCCACAATCGAGGCTCAATTCGACTCGAGCCATAAACACGCGCGAAAAATGCCCGACTAACGCCCCTTGTTTCATATACATCGACGTGCAAACGGTATTTATGATCGCGGCTACGACCGGGTCGATACACCGCTTAAACGAGGCACGTTGACGATGGTCTCTTCTTGGGGAAACGAAATCGGAGGAAAATACACTTGGCGAGAAATTCATGCCAAGTTTACCAACCCCCCCAACCCCCCCCCCCCACTGTCATCTTCTTCTTCTGCACTCTTTAATTTCCATACATCTGATTTCGCCTTTTACAAACAAATCCAGGCTGTACCAATAGGCCAATGTCTAAAAAGCAATGAAAAATACGAGTCATCTCATCATCCTTTGCTTCAGTGCCAGTTATAGGAC
>DWQT01004680.1:0-11014 GCA_018244895.1 Myscelus amystis hages
ACATTTAATGCTTCCCCGAATGGAAGTTTATTTGATATTAAAATGTTTTTCTTTTTGTAATTTACCTCTTTAAGAACCTTACTGATTTCAACCGTTGTTCTACGTTGATGCTTTAGGTTTCTATACCAACTAACTAAGTCTTCCAATCTATCGATTTGGACGTAGAAACATTACCGAAATCTTTATGAATGCGTGTTAAATAGAGTAGAAAAATTTCAGAACCTCCATTCTGATTGCTGGTACGAATTTTGCATATAATCACTTATCAGTAGTTTCTAGTTTACGTAGGGTTTTCCTTTGGGTTACATGGAATTCCAAAAATGTTTGGAGACTTCATATCAAGATCCAATAAGTCTTTCGTAATGTGTTCGTGAAAGCATTTTCCATCAACAACGGAATCGCTTTCTTTGTCTCTGTTTTACCTTAACGGTTTAACGTCACGATATACACATGTTCTAATTCCCCTTGATCGTTTCGAGATATTATGTTGTAAAGATGGTTATAGCCGATTAAATACTTACTAGGGGTGCGATGGAATTCGGTTCATTTCTAAACGACTTGAATTAAATGAAACATTCTAATTGCTATTAAATAGCTATACAATAATAATGTAATAGTTTTGAAGCATACTCGTGTGCGAGTTGCCGAGCCTGCTAAGTGTATGGAATTCTACTATACATTTTAATATTAGTATGTAAGTTGGTCTTGCAGTTAACGTCGATAGCTGTTATCTCTTGAGATGTCCATACAGTCATGTCTATTTCCCGTTGTGATAAGCAAAGACGAATGATTTCTACCAAATACAATTCTGACGCAATCTTTTATTTTTATTAATATCCTTCACTTACTTGCCAGCCATTTTTACCCTCTCGATATCGAAAATACTTATATTACAATTTATTAAACGTGCTTAGTACACCCTAGTGCCTAAACTGGCTCGTTTCACGGAGGAAAGTCAATATAAAACAAGGAGAGTTCTATTTGCTTAGCCATTAAAGGGTTTGAAAACGCTTTCAAATTCGGTAGCTTTTACGCTTCCAATATTTGCATGTTTTTGTAGGATCCGCAGAACTGACAAAGAAGTCGTGTGGACGTAGGGATGTGCCCACTGGCGCAGCAGATTAATCGATATTCGAGGTTTTTAACTACATAAGGTTTAGTTAAGCAACTAATTTATCTTCTATACAAGTCTTTGGAAGCCCATCGCAAAGCATTAGCTTACCGCAATTCAAATGAAACTTTACAATGGAAACGTATTATTATCAATTAAAAGATCTGAGGAAGTTGTAAGCAAAAAATGTTGTTTAATTAATATTTCTATGAACGTAAGTAATGTATTTTACAAAAAATATGGTATTAAAAGATACATACATACATACATAACCATCACGCAGTCGTCGGTGCTTTCTGCTTACCCCGTTAGGGATCTGGCGTGATGGTATTAAAAGATGTAAAAGTTAAACCCAATTAGAAAATTACGTCGCTGTTAAAATGTATTATGAAACCTTTGCCAGACTAAGAGAAAAATAACAAAGTAAAAATAGATGCGTTTCGCTTTGTGACAAAAATGTTACAACTTTAATTTTCTGCATCATTTTGTCGTATCGATAGTCCTGAGTTCTAACCTTCCTCGCGAGTATTCAACAAGGCTGAATAAATTATTCGGCTTCTGAATGCCATACACCGTCCTTCTGACGGAATCCTTCGAGTGGGCTCCGAGACGTTGAAACGAAATTTAATCGTCGGAAAAACGGAGCCTTTTCCTTAAATGATCACTTTTCATATAACTCGTACTTATATACATACATATGTATAATAAACATAATGCACGGTATACATGTGGCATTTACATTATTCAAGTTATAAGCTTCCGTTAAAATATTTTTTTTACAAATATAAGTTGGACTTACTCAGCAAATATACGAGTACGTAGAATAATAAGACAAATAAAAATATTACTCGCTAAAATAAATAATAAAATAAAATAAATAAAAAAAGGAAATTCTACAAACAAAATAAAGAAGGTGATTTTTCATAGGTCATAAAAATTTTACGGATTTACCGGTAATATGGATGATTCGTAATTGTTTGTTAATCTTGCCCTTTAATTTTTTATTACAAATGACCTTTAGTACATTTTGGTTTAATACTAAACTAGCAAATGAGATGTCTTTTCGCTAAACTTTATACAACAGAGACCTTTAAAGAGGCTGCGTAAAGTCGGAAATCAATTAAGTTAGCAATGTTGAAATACTCGGAATCTAGCTTTTGCGGACCGCTCCCAAAACTTGCAACATCGCAAAGTTACGGCGTATTTACGTTATTAAGTTCATTTATTTATACATTTTTGGTCTTTGAATATATATGTGCATACATAAACTTATAGATGGTTATGTTTGTTTGTCATCTAATTTACAAATAAAGGCCGCATCAAGTCAGAAAGTACTATAAAACTAATCATCACTACGGAGATAAGTTCTGGAGAATTAAACAAAAATACTGTATACTCATTACCTAGTACCTATAGGACTCTTATAAAACAACATAGAAAAAATGTAACACTGTAATACCTATAGCGAACATTTGTAATGTAGATGTACTTTTTCCACGACTGTACCTACATCGTTACAAAGAATTAGGTACCACCTACAAAGGGTTACACCCTTTACTTCGTCGCGTCAAATCTAGGAGACGTCCTTATATATCTTTGTTTTTAACACATGCTCATACATAATTGATGGTTCTATTGTTCTTAGAGCGAGCTCACTGAGTGTTTGTACTCGAGATAAGGTGTAGGTATTTGTACATTTTATAGCTTACGGAGTGTTGTGGCTGCGGCTTGCGATTACGGTAATGGATCTACAATATGTATTAGCAAATGTGGGCTGCGACGCCACGACGAGGCTTTGTATCTGTTCTGCCGTGTAATATCACAGCTGGATCTTATTGTAGTGGAAACTCGCGGGTATTGCTATCACAACTGCGTATGTAACTAAGTCTCTGGCTGATAAGTTTTCAGCGATTCTTCATTGAAAACTTTGTTCGAAGATAAAAAAGATAGGTTATTTGTTTTTTCGTTTACTTCGAGTCAAATAATACACTAAGTACTATGTGTAAATGAATTTGGAACATTAGTACTAATGTAAGCGAATAGTTTCAGCTTAATGATGTTTGTGATTTAATGTGGCAATAGAATCATAGTCACTTCGTCTGCATTTTGTGTGAATATCTTCATATTAAGTCATCATTCAACCATTCCATCTATCGTTCATTTGTTCAATCATTCATTCATTCATTCATTCAATCAATTCAAATTCAAATGGTTTTATTCATTATAATTATAAAGAACATACATACACTTAATGAACGACTTGTTTCAGTCATCATACTTCGGCTTTGTCCATCATTCAATCATTCAAATAAGCAGTCTTTTTCAAGTCCTTAATATTTAGTTCGATCATTCATACAATCAATGAGTCATTCGGTCGTCTGACACAATACGTTACAAGACGTCACTTAACACCCTGTGGTTTACGGTTATTTTATTTTTCCATTTATAGTTTATCTTAATGTCTATGTTCGAATTCAAATATAAGCCAAATTCATTCATTTTCCAGCTACGGTCGACACTTAATGTGGTTTGATTGTATGTTTCTGACTGCTTGATGTTTGTCTTGAGGTGTTAAAGATTAGATAACAAATCGGTGTTAGATTACAAATACGGGTGTTAGATAACAAATATGTGACTGAGTTTAATGTGCAGGAAACGTAATGAGTGCGCACTAAGCCGAATTTGACACGCAACATGAATGCGAAGGTACGGCTCGGGCGCCCTTTGTCTGTTTGTGAAGTTGAATACTCGCGGAAGAATGGTGTGGAATTCTCAATGTGTTATCACATAATACGTGAGACCGTTTTAATCTCCAGCGGAATATTTTATCCCCGTCCGTTCTCGGATCCCGGATCGGATCCGTTTGAAATTTATCTCCTCTTTGTACCGAGTTGGTGAGTTTTATGCGCTTAAGCCTTCAGCCTTAAGTTTTGTTAAGTTTAGATATTATTCTAGTTGGCGGCATACTTAGTTCTTGTGACATCTTTAAGCATATTCGCTTTGTTTCTGTGGTTAGTCCTACGCTGTGTTGAAATTTAAAATTTAATTTGCTTTCAATCCCATTATCTGTTGACGCTCCTTCAGTGGTGTTTCGAAATTACGAGTACTTTGACTAGTGAGTGAGTGCTAGTTAATAAATTTACCTTCCTTAATGATACGATTTAATCATAATTTAGGGAAAACAGTCAGTATTTTTATTGGGTAATAAGGTTGATGTTTGACTGTGAGCTCAACTGATGGTGAGGTGCTGTCTAAGATGAAGCACGCCTGCCTAGAAAGTGCTTGGTACATTCTTAAAAAATTGTAGTATAGTAAATGGAATATTATGGGACAAAAAAATATTTTACCCTCGACCCCTTCATATAATTGTATTACAAATAAATGTAACTTATATTTGACTGAAACCATTTAAATATTGGAATATTTGTAGTTCAATTTAAAAGTCAATTTATATTTACATACTGATATTATCTATGGTATCTGTGTTTTTGTACAGCGACTGATGCGTGTGTATTGCGTGGCTGAAACCCTTTCTCTACCATGATTAACAGCGAAATTAAAATCCCGCTATCACAAAAATGACACTTAACAGAAATAATCCAAACAATTTGAAATATAGCAATAGGATCTGTTTCCTGAACTTCCGAAAAGTGCTCTTTAAATCGGTCGCGTTATGTAACCGCAGTCAAGTTTATGAACCTCTTTGCAGCAAAAGTTTTGCATAAACAGTGTACATCTGCTTACATCTTTTCCCTTTCCAGTGTAGTATCGCCAAACATTCTTAGCGATCCATTGCGTTATATCGCAAATGGAAGAGAGAATCTATTCACATGTAATAGCTATTTACATAAACGTATTCCAGCTCGATCCCGAAGGAAGGCGTGATGGTTGAATAATAAGGAGTTCCCCAAGGAGCGTACATTGGGCCAAAAATTTAATAAAGCATTATCGCTGTCGCATTCCCTTGACTTGATTTACATATTATTATATGAAAAACAGTTCATATATATATAAGCCATATAGTTAGTTACAGTTGGTTCATTAATAATTAAAATAACAGAAAGCTCACAAATAACTTTTCTTTCAGAGTACTGTTACGAGACTTCCATCATATTTGTTCTGATAAATCTGTCATTCAATAAAAGTAAATTAAGTAAGTAATAATAATAATAAAAAGATAATCAGTATAAACTCTAAACTTCAATTTCACATCGTGTTAAAAAGCTCAATATCAGTTCTCTAAAAATCCATTGCAATGGGAAATGGAATCCTCAGGCAGTATCTTTACAGATGCAACCTTAATTAAAGCAATAAAAAGAATGGCTTAAACACCGCCAGCTATGAAGCGAGGGACAATGTTTAATTCGTTCCCGACGTCCTGTATGCAATACCCATTAGATACGCTCGTTCCTCACATTTGCATACATAATAGTTTCACTTTAAAATGCGGGAACCTAACTGCTTGCCCTAATTTCTTTGCCCCGGATTCGTAAACTGCTCCGCCTGTGTCCTTTATTAATTCACGGCTCTCGTCATTCCCATTGTGCTCAGTAAAGTGTTGTAACAGAAGACGAAAAGAAGTTTGCTGTTACTTGTAGATGATGTGTACAGTTGGCGGAAGAACCATTGTTCAGTGATTTTGTAATTTCTTAAAATGCATTACCTTTTTGATTTTGTTATTGGAGTACAGTAGCTAACGGGCTTGCAGATTGCCTGCTGATCGCTTTCTCCCAAAACTATCTATATTCAATTTCTGAAAGCACCAAGAGCTATCTGAGATTAAGCAATTTTATCTAAAGCAAAAACCGATTCCTATATCTGGAAACTAATTTGTAACGTCTTGTACTTTGTATTATTTCTGGAGTTAATATACAGCTTAAAGCAGAACATAAGCCAATTATAACCGCATGTCTAAATTAATGCAGTGCTTGGACACTAACGTTTTGCAAAAGGTTCTGGAAAAACATGAAATTTTGCCACATCACTGAAGTTGAAACACGGAAGGCTTAACCGCGTCGTTTGTCAGCCAGTGTGTTCAATGAGGCAGCTTTACGACAAAGTGAAGTCAAGTGAGAACTTAAAAGGCATTCGCAGCCCTAATGATCTAATGTTCTATGGTTAATGATTATCTTCAAATGGTCCCTAACAGTAGTTGCGGTTGAATGTAATTAATTAATCAATTATGCAGATCTTTCAATACATATGTAGGCCTTGCCTTGAACATGAAATACATTTTCATTTAATGACTGAACTAGTACATATATGTACATACCTAGCACGAGAACTGCTCAAAACACTAAACGAAAATGCTTTATACCGCAACTTTACATAACTGCAAAGCCTAACTAAACAGAATTATTTACTCTCCGACTTTACAGAGCAGTAAACGCTTGTATCATTAACATAATTAATTCTGTTAGTGTTTCAGTGCTTTTACAATGTGTAGATTTTTAAGCTTAATATTGCTAGGTACGCAGCAGAACCCTGTATAGGATTATACTATATTCGTTGTTTCGAAGTAGTTCACTAAATTTTTCATGATTTACTTTGCGTTTTCGGGCACAGTAGAATGCACCTCATAGTTGTTTGTAATAATTTTGTAATATGTTGAATAATAATTATGTCGTTTAATCTTAATCCATGATTCTCACATGTCTAAATAATTAACACGCGAGAAAGTAAACCGGCTTGACAAAGCTTTAAAAAGTAATCGGCGTCTGTTATAAATTATCAGAGGTCGCAAGTAATCACTGTTATATTGTTTAATATAGCAGTTTCTACCATTTATATAGCATAGCACTATATCTCATGGAAGAGTTTATGTCCTTGTCACTCATGAGCAGAGAGGTGAGCCGGCAACACTACCCTTATCACTGTCCGCTAGTTTACCGTCGCAATTTATTCGGTTAGGTTCCATATTTAGGAGCTATTCCATTACGAAATATTTCGTGTTATTACAGTTTCAGGTTAATGTGATTATTTGATTGACGACGTTAAGAAACAAGTCATTTCAAATAATTTCATTTTCTGCTTTATTTCTACTTTCATCTGTTGGATTAAGTTTTTCAGTGTTTTATTTTACGATTTATGTTCTACTAGTTACTACCCGTCTGCTTCGCTGGTCGTAAATAAAAATTGCTTTTTCCGATTAAATTTACTTTTATATTTACAACTCAAAACAATCCCTTTGATCCTTTTTAAAGAACATTTTATTGATAAGCAAGCAAACGCCTTTCCGCCTCTGGGAACTTTGTTCGAGACAAATTATTACTTTTGTTATTAAAGTAAAAGTTTTGGGATTACTTTTCATAGATTGCTCCTAAGTCGTTCATTACTGTTAAAACTATTTGTATATTAACATTTTCCAAAACCTGTAGGTACGGAGTTTTAGCTGTAGCGCAGAAAGATAAATAGTTTATTTTTCGGTTATAATATTATTATGAATAATTAAATTTTACGTTTCGTAGTACGAAACGGACCATTAATAGGTGAAATACAAATGATGAAAATTATTAATATAATTTACCCGTACTAATATTATAAATGTACATACATATGTATGTGCATTGTTTGATATTGAGATAAAACCTTCACATAATCTGATTTTCATTGAGATATATTTTATAGTAAATAGACAACTCATAAACGATGTATAAACAGATTTATGTTTAAATAGGTGGCAAACTTAGGCAGATAATTTCTTACCTATACATAGAATAAATATTCCTGCTCATGACACATACGTAATACTTTGGATGGGAATCGTACCCATTACTTCTAAATCAGCGTTCAGAGTCCTTAACTACTTCGTATCAAGCCGTGTATTACACGATAATTCGTCAAACGCGATGTATAGTATCTAGATGTTATCAAAATTAATGAAAGTCCACAAGGTTCTTTAAACACATGTTTGTACTATTAACACTAACGATGTAATTTTCTGGTAGCGAGGTCTATTGAATCTGGGTATAATGTATAAGCGGTTGAAGTATTCAATTCTTTTATTTCTATATCCTTTATTTAGTTCTTTACCAGACTAATCCGCGGAATGGAAATTGAATTGATTATCGCATACAAGTAATTTCCAGAAAATTTTCTTTACTCTCAGGGGGGGGGGAGTTAAAGCTATTACCTCCTGCTTTAAAGCATCGTTATGGAATATTCATACAACAAGGCTTGGATAGATGTATGTACGATGAAAATCACATCATAGTCGCAATAATCAAATCAGCATAAAATTCCGCCATACCTCATAATTTGTACCCATCATATTATATTTGCTGACGGACGAAAAGACTGAAAGCCTTAAATAATTTAGTACAACTTTAGGAATACCTCATTTTAAATATAAACTTTACTTAAGTTTAATTACGAATCAATTGAGAATTAAGTACCCTTTGTATTTAGGTACAGAAAAAAAAATTGCGCAAAGAAAATATTTGCACTGATTATTACATTTCTTTTATTAAGAATGCCAACATAATGTACACTCGATAATTAACATTTCGGTATCTTTCAGCGCGTTTTCCCTGATTGCGTATGAAAGGCACGATTTGGTTTATTAACTAAATCCTACTTTTATTAACGTTTGTTTAATGTTCGCAACACTTGGAACTTGCTCAAGTTATGCCAATACATACTTTGAATATTCAATTTATTGCCTACAAAAACAACCTCGAAAGTTTTGCGTTAATCATATGTTACTGCCAAAGCTTAGTGACATTTGCGAGAATTAGCGTAGGACTGGTCGGGTCAAAGGTAAATAGGCTTTTTCTAGATAGGCATAGTGATATGAATTTTAGTCTTTAAAACCAGGCACGCACCTCGGACTCTTCAAAGCTACATGTGTTTTATAAATTAAAGAGCAAATATCAAGCGTTGTGACGATGTAAGAAAACATTGTGAGGAAACATATAAACCTTAAAGAATAATCGTCCGGCGTGGTCCACTATGTCCTTAAATCTCTGTTATTGGCGCAGACAATTGAACAGGTTTCGAAAGGCATGTGTGGTCCATATTAGGGTGCGTTCACTCTTCCCATCTAAGAGGATTGCTACCACAGGTTAAATAATAGACATAGCTATCACAATTCACAACGAGAGCTAAAAGAAAGCGGTATGTCGTTACTTCACGTCGTTATGCCGTTAATTCACAAATCGCTCCCCGCCACCACATCGGGGCGAGCATTTCGTAGCTGCCACAGTTTCATGATATAAACGTAATCGTTGATCATTATTTAAATTAGCCGCGTTAAAGAATTTATTTGGCGCCGTTACACGACGAAAGAAATTAGGCGAGTCAAGTATTTCATCTGTTTGTATAATTGGAAAATTGTTAATAGTCAAGGTATTAAATAATTTATCAGTGCCTCGGAGGTAGCGACATTTGAATTCGCTGAATGATTCCCTTTGTAATTATATGGAAATGAACGGGCAATTTGTTTTGCAGGCTTATTTCATCCATTATTTACGTACTTACTGCCTATAAATTGGTGTATTTGTTAATACTTATATACATTTTCTTTTTAAACTCTGTCGTGTTACTTAAGGATTTGCTAATGGCAATGCCGGCTTTAAAGGAGAGGCCGGTTTACACAATTTTTATGACACCTTAACACTAATTAAATGAACATTGATTAATAAATATTTTTCCTTTTCTAGTTCCAACTAAAGTCATAGAGATATCTAAAACTTTTAATCACATTACTGTGTTAAACTATAGAATAGTTGAAAATAAATAAATGATAATAATAATTGGATTTAAATAATACAATGATATATTATTTTCAATTTATTTAATAAAAGTTTTAAGTTTGTATTTCGGTATCTTATAGTTTCTGAATAGATCGCGGTAAAATCATATTTCATGTAAAGACACTTTAGACATCACATGAAAAAGAACTTTAAAAAAGGTTTTAGAAAAAAATTACAGCATAAATAAAATTAGTTACATCGAAGGGCCGACTAATGCAAATATCCGACTAATAATTGCAATCGAATGTAAAATCCAATGTTTACTTTTATTTTTTTTACGTTAAGCGAAAATTCTCTTGTCTGTTTTTTAAGAAACATTATCCCCAAGTTATGGTACTAAATTCATTCTTGCATGCAGTTACTACCTGTGAAAGGAATTATATGTATACAGCTACTTAAGACTCGATGTTTAGTCACGTGTCATCTGTGATTTTATTGGTCGTTCAAATAATAAATAAATAAATGATTAAATAAAAAAAATCATTAATTTCGTTAACCAAACTGTTATTCAGATGATTTACACTGGAAAATTGAATAATAGTCTACATATCCTATAACCAAGTTTTACATATTCCTCCCTGTATGTCTGTCTATCTGATTCAAAATATACCGAAGGAGCAGTTTGGTCAGTACAGCCGCTAGCAGTGATGTGCAGTCAAAAACTGAATTGAGGATTCTTCCCAAATTTGCAATGAAATGTTTCCACACGTAACAATACTTTGCTTTTATCAGTGTACAAAATAATAAACGATTCCAATACCATTCATACAATAAAATATATAAAATATGGTACATTTAAGACATATATTTGTCGATATTTACTTTTCTGTGATTATCCATAATAATCATTTTTTTACATGTTTCAGCCGATGGACTATCCATTACCGCTATCCATTATTTTTTCTGTATAACCCTTGATATTCTGTATAACCCTTGACTATATAAACTACTTACGACAAACAAATCTTTGTAATTGAGTAAGTTAGTTCTGTTAGGTTATTAGATAACACGAAAATTGATACAAGCTTAATAGGAATGTTACATAACACCGAAATCACTTGCGTGACCTCTATGTGACCTTTAAACGACCAGTACCTTCAATTTCCATACAAAAGAAAGAAAATGTTAAAATACATTCCATATAAGATAA